>APFE031538503.1:32726-52656 GCA_000404065.3 Pinus taeda | reverse complement strand
TAAAAGGAAAAAGGTTATAATTACTTTTGAGATATATCTAAATCCTCTATCCTCACGACTACTAAAACTACACAGAAATGAAACTAGCAATTGCACCATATGTTGCAAAGGAAACGCGGTAATGCAATAGTATAGGAAAAAGTAGCATAGAAGAAAGAAATAAAAATTTTATGCAATTTTTTTTTGAAATTTAAACTTCTCAAAATTGAGCTATAATAATTAGGAGTGCTATATGTGGATATTTTTGATACAATTGGTGGTGTCTTCTTGCAAGTGGAAAGAATATGGTCTGACATTCATCACATTTCCTGGTTCGCCATCATTGAGCTCACTCATACCTTTGAAAAAACAAAATCCCCATCCTCAATGTGGAGCTTCTCCTCATCATCCAAACATGACAATAGAGTAGGATTGTCATTGGTAATAGAAGCAATAATACTCTTTTGTTAGATGCAAGGATCTCCTCTCCACATATTTCTGCATAAGAGATATGCAAGCATCTCCTCTCCACATATTTCTGCATAACAGACATTTATCTACATATTATTTCTGATTTTTAGATGAAAATTTGATTACCTTTCTTCTCATTCTCTCATTTTGCATCTTCCTTCAACATATAAAGGAGTTTCTATGAATTCCTATGAGATTTTTTATCCATTTTCACATAAGCCTCTTTTTCTTTCTTATTAATGGTCATGGAATAAACTAAGAAGAAACAAAAACACAATCAATCAATTACCCATCTTTTGTTAGATGCAAGCATCTCCGCTCCACATATTTCTGCATAAGAGAGATGCAAGCATCTCCTCTCCACATATTTCTGCATAAGAGACATTTATCTACATATTATTTCTGATTTTTAGATGAAAATTTTATTACCTTTCTTCTCATTCTCTCATTTTGCATCTTCCTTCAACATATAAAGGAGTTTCTATGAATTCCTATGAGATTTTTTACCTATTTTCACATAAGGCTCTTTTTCTTTCTTATTAATGGTCATGGAATAAACTAAGAAGAAACAAAAACACAATCAATCAATTACCCATCTCTGTAATCCATATAACTTGCATACAACGCAACATATAACTTGCATACAACACAACCTGTACAAAAGAGAAAATATCAAACAAGCCACAATCCAAGAAATTCCTAAAAAAACAATGAATCATGAAGACCTTTTCACATGCAGAGATTAGTCAATAAAAGAAGGGTTGTTCTTATAGTGAATGGTAATTAGAAAATTATTCTAACCACAAATTCGTTCTAGTGAAGTCCACATTTAATGCAATATAAAAAGAAATCTTAGATAAAGTTTTTCAAAGAAAGTCCAATTTTAAGTTGAACATAAGCAGGTTACTTTATAACCAACACTCACATGGCATTAGTAACAGTAAATATGAGATTTGAGATTGGTAAGATTAGTCACTAGTACAACCCTTGCTTGCTTTCTAAATCATAACTGTAAATATGAGATTTGAGATTGGTAAGAGTAGTCACTAGTACAACCCTTTCTTGCTTTCTAAATCAAATCTGATATCACTATCACATGGCATTAGTAACAGTAAATATGAGATTTGAGATTGGTAAGATTAGTCACTAGTACAACCCTTGCTTGCTTTCTAAATCATAACTGTAAATATGAGATTTGAGATTGGTAAGAGTAGTCACTAGTACAACCCTTTCTTGCTTTCTAAATCAAATCTGATATCACTATTAGTTCCTGCTCTACAACAATATATGTTTTTTTTCCATATATGTTTTTTTTCCATATAATGTATTTTTTCCAGTATTGATCATAGACAAATTGACCTTCTATTGCATGAGTGTTTGCTCCAAGAATCCCTAAGAGCAAAGGGCACTATCATCATTCATATCATATAAAATGAAGGAAGTTGAATACCTTTCTTTTGCACAATTCATTCTCCTTGCAAGCTCACTCAACAAAAAGGAAAAAAATTCATAGCACAGATTTTCTACAAAAGCTCACGCTCATTTTAAAAGATTAAAGGATACATAATTTGTATAGTGGAAAGACCAAAAGACCTTTTATACCCCAAAGAAGGTAGAGAACTTTCATATCTCAATTCAGATTGCGGTCTCACTCAATTATTCCTCGAACAACAAAAAGGGAAAAATTCATAGCATGGATTTTCTACAAAATTCTCATAGCTCAGGCTCATTTGAAAAGATTAAAAGATACATAATTTGTATATTGGAAAGGCCAAAAATACCTTTTATACCCCAAAGAAGATAGAGAACTTTCAAAGGAAAAATTCATAGCATGGATTTTCTACAAAATTCTCATAGCTCAGGCTCATTTGAAAAGATTAAAAGATACATAATTTGTATATTGGAAAGGCCAAAAATACCTTTTATACCCCAAAGAAGATAGAGAACTTTCATGTCTCAGTTCACAAGTTCAAAGCCACACAGTAAAGCTTGAACCCATTAAGAAAATTACATGTATCTTGAGAAATAAGTAGATCCCACATAATCCCTTGCCATGGCCTTTTTGAAATTTCTTTTGAACACTTTTGGGTTATCTATCATCACAACAACAACTTCATGGTTAAGGGGATCCTCGTGATTTGGTTGTTGCAATCAATATCACACTCAATACAAAATTTTAATAGAATTGAAAGCAATAACTCAAAAAAAATCCCTAACGAGAGATATTAGCATCAATAATTGCTATGCTTTGAAAATATGTAAAAACCAGGAAACTTAGTGTGAAGAGATGATCCAACCCATAAATGATGGATGATGGTGTTGATATTCAGGGCAAGTTTCAAGTGTTCACACAAAATATTGAGGCACACATTGCCTTCCATCTTCTAAACACATTAATTTGCAAAAGATAAGGTGGTTATGTGGATTTCATGTTCTAAATTAGAATGATTTTATCATATTAATGTGAAAAAAATATTAAACTATGTAATAGACACACTATAGAAATGTGGAGATTTTCTAGAAAACTAATTACATAAATTATGTTTATACTCTCTTACAAATGTGGAGATTTTCTAGAAAACTAGTTACATCACTCATGTTTATACTCTCTTTGATTTATTAATTTACCCATATAAATAAAGAAAAAGTAAATTACTAAGATGTTATAAACCAATAACTTAAATGGTAGTTAGAATACAATATGTAGTAAAAAGAATTAGAAGAAATTGCATCAAAATTTCATCAAGGGAGATTTTATTTTAAGAATGTTGGTATATACTTATCCTAATAAAATTATGTAAATGTTTTATTCTTATCCTAGCTAAATTATGAAAATATTTTTAACATTTACCTTAGCCAATAAGTGTTGATATAGTAAATGTTTTATTCCTATTAGTTAAATTATGAAAATATTTTTAACATTTAGCTCAGACAATAAAGGGTTGATATAATAAAAAAAACAAACCATTTTTTCTATTTAAGGTTGATGGTATATACTTATCCTAGTAAAGTTATGTAAATATTTTATTCTTATCCTAATTAAATTATGAAAACATTTTTAACATTTACCTTGAGCCAATAAAGGGTTGATATACTTAAAAAAAAACTGTAAATTACATTGGTTATAACTGAAAATAAATTCTAGTAAATGGACAATTAGTTGAAAGAAGTGAGTTCTAGTAAATGGATAACTAATTGAAACTTATTTAATAGTTGTTTAAATAAATTATAAATGAAAATTAATTTTAATAAATAGATAATAGTTGAAAGAAGTGAGTTCTATCAAATGGATAACTAATTAAAACTTAGTTAATAGTTGAACGTGACCAACATAGTGAGAAACTACCAAAGTTGTATTGGAAAAAAATGACTAGGATGAGAAAGGAAATAATGTAAATCAAGGAGGAATCCCCAATTTTGGACTTTACCTGAGCACAAACCACTTCGATTCCTGTTGTTGTCCGCATAGCATATTGATAAGTAAGGGAAACATTAACGGTGGTGTTGATTTTACTGTGGAGAATAAATCAAAAGATCTATCACATGGAAACCTCTTTCCACCTGCTCCGCGTGAAATTCTATCTTATTTTGCTTTGAAAGGTCCTTCAAGTTTGATTGCAAAACAAAGTGCTGAGAGGCGGACAAAATTATAAATAAAAAAATAGGGTACAGAGGTTATCCAGACTCCCATGGACAACCAGGTTACTGTTCTTGGTGAAACACTGCATACTACTTTGGAGAATAGAATTACAAATAAAAAGCAAGTCAGAAATGGCCAGAATAATGTTGTCTCAAACCATTACTGTATAAGCAATGTTAAAGTTAAACAGCTCCAAGAAGGCAGTAACACCTTTCTACTAATTAGCCTTCCTTTGCCTCAAACTTATGTTTTTAGAAGAATTCTGCACCCTAGTCTGGAGAATGCAGAAGGACAGAATTGTAACAAAAATAATACAGAGGATGGAGAGGCTCCCACAAAAAAGCTTGGAGAAAATTTAAATCCTGATATGGACAATAGTATCACAAAGTGAAAGCGCCTTATTAATGAACACAAATCAACAGCATATAACGAGTATAGAAGTTGAAGATATCCAAGCAAATAGTAACATCTTTCCACCAATTAGCCTTCCCCTTCTGTATGCTGATGCTTTGAGCTGAAATCTGGGCGCTAATCTGGAGATCGCAGAATGGACAAAATCATAAACTAAAAGCGGGTATAGAGGCTAGCCAGGCTCTTGCAGACAACCAAGTCACTGTTCTTGGAGAAACTCTGCCTACAGATTTGGAGAATGGAGTCGAAAGTAAAAAGCATGTCCGATATACCGAGAATAATGCTACATGAATGCACAGCAACATCATATAATGAATGTGAAAGCTAAGAAGGTCCAAGCAAAAAGCAACACCTTTCCACCAATTAGTCTTTCCCTTCTTCAAAACGATGCTTTAAGAAGAAATCTAGACACCACTTCGATTCCTGTTGTTGTCTGCAAAGCATATTGATGAGTTATGGAAACATTAATGGTGATGTTGATTTTACCATGGAGAATAAGTCGAAAGATCTATCAAATGAAAGCCTCTTTCAACGTGCTCCGGGTCAAATTCTATCTTATTTCACTTTGAAAGGTCCTTCAAGTTTGATTTTAAAACAAAGTGTTGAGAGGCAGACAAAATTATTAAAAAAATAGGGTACAGAGGTGATCCAGACTCCCATGGATAACAAGGTTAATGTTCTTGGTGAAACACTGCATACTACTTTGGAGAATAGAATTACAAGCAAAAAGCAAGTCGGAAATAGCCAGAATAATGCTGTCTTAGACCAACACCGTATAAACAATGTGAAAGTTACTTAGGTCGAATTAGGCAGTAACACCTTTCCACTAATTAGCCTTCCTTTGCTTCAAACTGATGCTTTTAGAAGAATTCTGCACCCTGGTCTGGAGATTGCAGAAGGACATAATTGTAATGGAAATAGTACAGATGATGAATAAGCTCCCATGAACATACTCGGAGACAATTTGAATCCTGATATGGAGAATAGTATAACAAACCAAAAGTGCCTTATTAATGAACACAAATACTCCAGAAGGGCATAATTGTAATGGAAATATTACAGATGATGAATAAGCTCCCATGAACATACTTGGAGACAATTTGAATCCTGATATGGAGCATAGTATAACCAACCAAAAGTGCCTTATTAATGAACACAAATCAATAGCATATAAAGAATATAGAAGTTGAACAGATCCAAGCAAACAGTAACATCTTTCCGCCAATTAGCCTTCCCCTTCTTCATGTTGATGCTTTGAGCCGAAATCTGCGTACTACTCTGGAGATCGCAGAATGGACAGAATCATAAAAGAAAAGTCAGTACAGAGGCTAGCCAGGCTCTCGCAGAAAACCAAGTCACTGTTCTTGGAGAAACTCTGCCTACAGATTTGGAGAATTGAGTCAAAAGTAAAAGGCATGTTGGATATACCCAGAATAATGCTATCTTGCTCATGAAGGAACACCAACATTGTATAAAGAATGTGAAAGCTAAGAAGGTCCAAGCAGAAAGCAACACCTTTCCACCAATCAGTCTTGCCCTTCTTCAAAATGAAGTTTTAAGAAGAAATATGGACACCGACCTGGAGTTTGCAGATGTACAGAATTATAATAGAAAAGGTGTTATAGAAGCTAGCAGGACTCCCATAGACAACCAATCCACTGGTCTTGGAGAAAATCTGAATGCCACAATGGAGAATAGAGTCAAAAACAAATATTATGTCAGATGTAGCTAGAATAATGATGTCTTGTTCATGAACATGAACGCAAGGCCAACATCATATTAGTAGCAGCATAAAAGAAGATAGAAGCACAATCACATTGCATGAAAACCCAGACAAGTCCTCCAGAGAATTGCACAGCACACGGAAATGTAAATCCATCTTCATAGCCTGTGATTTCAAGAGGACTGGAGTGTGCACAACATTTTGCTGGTTCCCAACACGTGATAAAGTATCCAGTCCTCCAGAGAATTGCACAGCACACGGAAATGTAAATCCATCTTCATAGCCTGTGATTTCAAGAGGACTGGAGTGTGCACAACATTTTGCTGGTTCCCAACACGTGATAAAGTATCCAATAGCATAGAATACACAAAAAACTTGTGCATGTTCCATCTATTGATTGAAGTGTGCACAAAATTTTACTAGTTCCCAATGCGTGCTGAAGCCAATATCACAGAATACACAACAACTTGTGCGTGTTCCATCTGTTGCTTTTTAGCGAGATCAACAAGATAAGATGGGAATGGAAGAAATATAATACGGTTCAAGGAAGCATTAAAACCTTAAAATCAATCACTATGCCAGCACCAGGTGAAGGAGATTCTATGCTGTAGAAAGATCTAAGAAGTAGCAAAGTAATGGAATCCAACAAAACTAATCCCTAACTACCTTTGCCTAATCTGATCGAACGACTGAAAAACTAATCCCAACTACCTTTGCCTGACCTTGAAAACTAATCCCTAACTACCTTCACCTGAACTAATCTAACGATTGAACACCTTTCAATCATCTAACACGTAATCCAATGGCTTACAATAATGACACATGGGCGAGAGGAAAGAGTTATTTTCAGAGGGAACCCCTTAAGTCGTAATTAAGGTTTTCATAAAATTGAAAATGAGAATACTTTCTTATTTAAAGATGTGGAATTTATATAATATAAATAGTATTCATAAGAACCAACATAGGTTTATCTTAACTAAGGATATTTACCATGGATATTATTAACTTGTAAATAAGCTTTGTTACAATACCATGGGAAAATACCATGGCTTATCAATACCACATGCCCGAAAACCATAACTTATTTCACAATAAAATATTTTACTTTAATTTAATTTTATAACATTTTTAGTTGAAGTTAAAAGGAAAAATCTTATAATTAATTTTGAGATATATCTAAATCCTCTATCCTCATGAGTATTAAAAATATTCCCATAGAAATTAAATTAAGGTTTTAATAAAATTGAAAATGAGAACACTTTCATATTTAAAGATCCTTTGCCACGACGACACTCTTGTCCACACTAATCCTACAAAGATGAACGACAAAACACATGTCGTCATCCAAATTCTAGGTAACTGTTGATGAACTCATGTTGACAACCAAGCGATGACCCATCTTAAGTGAACATCATTCCAAAACACAACATTACCTGAACAACCTGATCCATAACCAAACACTATCGAAGATTAACTGAAATCACGATGAAACTTAACACGGACGACAACACTTGAACACATGTGCAACTGAATCAATGGAATCCTACTGGATCATTCCTCTCCACTTGAAATATTTCAGACCACAAAAGTTTGACTAAACATTTAGTCGATGAGGGTAGAACTCCCTCTCTTTCCCCCTTGACCTGACAATGTACCAATACATTTGATCAATCACCTGCAAGTGATGACCCTGATGATGTTGACCATGGCACTTTTCGATTCGGTGACTTGTTGCATCCATCTAAGGTATACACAACTTGAAACAATGGGAAAATAACATGTTATCAACATGGCATTTGAATTCTTTCCACGAAGAATCATGAGTTAGTGATTCATAATATTTGAAAACAGTCTCTACTGGATGTTGTTTAATAACATCAACAAGTATAACCAATCTATTTTGTGGAATAAAAGAGACATCCAAAGATATTCTTGACATTAAACCAAATACTTGAATTGACATACTTTCCTATTTCTTTTTTACTGAGTGAACTTGCTGCACTGAACCTATCCAACTGTACGGTGACATTTTCTGCAGCTTAGTTTGATTCCAAAAGTATTGAATTAGTTGTTGATTGATTCAAATCACTTTTCCTTCCTTCATTAATAATGTTTCCATTGATTAGCACTCTCCTCTCATGCATAAGTTTCCCTTAGACACTTTGAAACTGCTTTATAAAGGGCTTTGTTATGAAAACAAATAGGTTTCCTCTCCACTTGAAAATAGGTTTACAAATTGTTCGAGACATGACATGGCGACACAATATAAGAGAAATTGAAGACTGAATTTCTACAATACTCACCTGTACCCTTGCAACTATTAAGTTCCAAACTTAAAATTAATTGATTCATTTTGACATTAGGAAGAGGATCTTTGGGCACAAACCATAACTCATGTTGTACTCCTAGCTTATGAATAAGATGTTTGGTGTTACATAGAACTAAACAAGTTTCTATCTCTTTAATCAAACCATCTGTAAGATGAGTTCATAACTTAATAAGAATCATGTTGATTGTTATGTTCATCCCTTACACACAGGATTACAAACCACTTGTTTGAACTTGTTAGTCACTTCACCTTATTAACATTAACTGAATTCAAGTGATTTTTATTTTGATGTACCCTCACAATAAAATTCAACCTCGTCTTTCTTAAGGTGATATTTATGTTTTGTCCTATAAAATACTGCATCTCGATCATAAAGATAAGGACTTCCTAAGACAACTCCACATATGTCTACTAGAACCACATCTAATTCCACTTCATCAATGTAATTAGATATTATGGAAAATCTTAATTGACACTGTTTGGTGAGTTTTATCTGAGTTCATTTATTTAGCCATCCTAATGGGTAAGGTCTTGGATGATTCCATGTTTCCAAACCCAAACTTTTAACTAAATATTCAGAGATTAAATTCGCCTGTGATCCACTATCAAACATTGTATGTATCTTTCTATGCTTAGAAGTTATCCTTATGTTAAACAATTCAACCCTTTTATCCTCATGTGGAGGATTTATGTTTGAAGAAGATGCAATAGTTTTCGAGCTTGAATCAGTGTGAGAAGTCTTACCTGTCGTAACCATGGTGGTTATCCTTCTTTCATTAACTGAATTTGAACCTAGATATTACTAGACTGTTGCAATGGCCTTCTTTTCATCCTTCTCCTTAAGGAACTTTTTGGGCTTAAGTTATGGATGAAGTTTCCAACACTTCAATTCATCATGACTAACGCTCTGGAAATGAGAACAAGTACGTCTTTCCTTCTAAACGATCGCTGATTTCTTTCTCTTCGAATTGTTCTTCCCCTTACTGTCACTGGAATCTTTGGTTTCCAACTCTTTGAATGACTACGATGAAAACATGAATGGTCATCCACCTAATTCAATATGTATGGCCTGAACACACACCTCATCAAAATCATTAGGATTAAACATCAATAAAGTATGCTGCAAAAATGAATGTACACTGCCAAATTATTTTAACAAAGTTTCATGTGTATCCAATGAAATACCAAGGGCCAATGCTTTCTTTCTGGCCTCCTGAGTAAACTCCTAAACACTATTCCCTTTACCTTGCCTCAGATGCTACCAATCAATAACAACTTGCTGCATGTATCCTAAAGGATAGAACTATTTCCTAAGAGCTTTTAAAAACTTAGATCATGATGAGATGACTTTTCCTTTACACTTTACATCTATCTGAGTTTTACTTTCTCGCCAGATTAAAGTTGTTCCCCCCATTCTAAGTGTGTCTAACTGAATTTTAGTTTTATCGCTAGAAATTTTCTAAATGTGACAATACACTTCTAACTGCTTAATCCATTTATCTAACTTTTCATTATTCATTTCACCATCATAAATAGGTAACTCAAATTTCACATCAAGTTTCAAAACATATGTTTTCTTAGGTTTCTTTTTTGTTTTAGATTCTTCACTAGAACAAGAAGAAGAAGAAGAGGATGATGGAGATGATGGAGGTGATGGTGGTTTATCAGTCTTCCCTTTACCTTTGTGGTTTGAAGAAGAAGCATCTCTCGCCTTCTTGTCTTCATACAATTCTGCCAACATCTGCTACATAGTTAGGAATGCTTGTTGAAACTGTTCTTCACTCATCTTAGTTTCAGTGTTTTCACTTTCATCTGATCCTAACATGGTTGATTTATGATCGACATGTCACTTTCCAATCTCTAAATTGATCTGCTCAAGGATTCCTTCCCCTCGTTGCGAATTTGACCTAGTTAACATTCAATGCGAAATTCTACAAATGCAACCTACTTTGGTACCAAATTATATGAGCTGAAATGATCATAAACTAAAAAATGATGTAGAATTGATTAACCATTAATGATTTGAATGTTAGCTGAAAGCACACAAATCAAGGAAAACTGTTGGATAAGAGCACTTTACGACAACTGATTAAACATAAGTTTGATACATAATACAACTCCAAATAGTAAAATCATAGCGATACTAGATAGCAAGTTTGATGACGGAGTTCATCCCTGATGGACTACCTCTCCGAGTCCACTTTCAATATGAGCAACTATTTTTATTAGGAATGAAAATAAGATGTTGATTACATAGAGAACAGAATAGACTTAATGTAAATTCATGCATTTCTTATCACTATCATCAAATAGCCCTCTGAACCAGTTTTCCAATGCTTCTAATAGTTTCCAAAACCGACCCTGGATGCTCCTGAAACAATGAAAACAAAAACTGCCTATGTCGTCCAGAATCTGCAACAAAATTTCAAAACCACTCTCCCCTTTCCTCCATGGGAAAAACTACCTCTTATAGGCCCGTGGATACATAAAAACCTCTTATGAATGCATTTGAGGTGAATTTTTTTTATTTTGGATAGGATTTGGCTTCAATCTTCTTGCCATTAGACACCTAGGTGTTGGTTACATGACCATCACATTATTTTTTAACAACAAAACCATAATAAACCCATAAATAAACCATATTATAAATTCATAACTACTTGACATCAGCTAACCAAGTGGAGGCAGTTTGTTGGCTTCATGTAACCAGCCATGGTCTAGCCACATGCTACCACCTCTAGCAGTTTTGCTATTCAAACTATGGGAATTATGGTAGCAGTTTCGCTAATGGTTCCATATCTCTGTTCACATTGCTACAGCTACCTCTTTTTCTATGAACTGGGGGCTTATGAAATGCTGAAAGTCACTTCTAGCCCTTATCCTCTCACATGCCAATTAGTTTTTGATGTGGTTAAGACTAGCAGTTAACCCCAAGCCAGTTGGTTTGATAACCCTGACAGTCTATCAGGCTGTGATCACATGACCCCGATGTTAGAGACTCCACGCGGTCTAGCTCTGGTGGTTAAGATTGCTTTATTTTATTTGTCATTTCGTTATGTGTTTTAACATTGTAATGAATAGGCCGAGAGCTATTAGGTTAGGGTTTTAGGTCATAGAACTTAGGTTTTAGCTTAGGTAATGTATTTTTTAATACATAGTTGTATTTGTAATAGATTTATGGTTAGGAATTAGGTCTTTAGGGTTAAGACATGGTTTTTTTTAATGTATTTTGATTACAATACATGTTTGGAGGATGTCTTAGGTTCTAGGTCTAGGATTAGGTGTTTTCATAATATATGTTTTACAAAGCGACATTTTGAGATGATTTTCACATGATGACAATGAACCACATGCTTAACATCGACAAACGACGATATCGATCCTTTTCCATGACGACACCCATGTCAACACTAATCCTGCAAAGATGAACAACAAAACACATATCGTTGTCCAAATCTTGGGGAACTGTCGATGAACTCATGTTGACAACCAGGTGCTGACCCATCTTACTTGGACACCATGCCAAACCATAACATTACCTGAACAAATTGATCCATAACCAAACACTATCGAAGCTGAGGTGAATTGACGACGAAACTGAACATTGATGATGACACTTGAACACCTGTGCAACTAAATTAATGGAATGCTCCTGGATCAAAGAGTGCAAGAGTAATAAAGGGAGATATAAAGTTAAGTGGGAGAGAGAGGACTCAAGAGAGAAAAGGAGATAGAGATGGAGTTACGGGGGGAGAGAGAGGGAAGGAAAGAGAAAGACATAGAGGGAGAAATGGGGAGAGAGAGGGAAGGAAAGAGAAAGACATAGAGGGAGAAAGGTGGAGAGAAAGGGAGTCACAAGGGAGAAATGGAAAGAAAGTTAGGGAGGGAGGAGTTTGGGAGGGAAGAGAGAGAGATAAGGAGAGAAGGGGAAGACAGAGAGGCATAGAGGAAGAGGAAGGGAGCGAGAGACAGAGAGATAGATATGGAAATAGAGTGTCTATATTTGGGGTCAGACAGAGAGAGAGAATAAGAAATAGACACATATATACAAATAGAGATATTATAGATCTTTATATAACCAGCCTAGATCCATCTTAACCTCGGATATATAAAGTGAAGAGAGGGATGAAATCTCCTGAGGTGCAAACCTTTCTTCAAGTTTTTCACTCAAAAAAGAGGTTTACACCTCGAGAGATTGGATCTCTCTTAGAAATTAGTAGATCTGGGGTTAGGATGGATCTAGGCTGGTGCATATATCATGAAGAATTTAACATTTTATTGTTAAGCATTTATTTGGAAATATATATATATATATATATATATATATAGATAGATATAGCATTAAAAAATACAATTTTAAAAATGAAAAATAACACATTGTATTTTTCACTCTAAATAAGTTTGCATGTGAAGAAATTTGATCCCTCTCGACTCTTGTTAAATCTATACTTACGATGGATCTATGTTGGTCTGTAAACACAATATAAATTTAGAATATGAAGAGGTTTATAAACACTCAAAAAACAGGTATGGTAAATAAATAAGAATACAAATAAACCATAGGTATGGTAAATAAATAAAACCTCTTTTTATACTTACTCTAGAGGTATGGCAAATAAATAAAGCCTCTTTTTACATTTACTCCATAAACCTCTTTACATTTACAAAAACTAGAAAAGAAGGTTTTATTTAGGTGCTCCATAAACCTCTTTATATTTACAAAAACTCAGAAATGAGGTTTTATTTAGGTGAATCCTATGGGCCAAATACCATGGGACCAATTATTATTAACACCATGGGAAAAATACCATATTTATAAAAGACGTATGGCAATTAAATAAATAAATATAAAACAGGTATAAAGAGGTATGGTAAATAAATAAAAATATATCAAATAGGATTAGAAAACAATATCTAATCATATATATCAGACAAATAACATGGACCAAATTACTATTAATGCCATGCAAAAAAATATTATAAACGACAACAAGAATTCAAAGAAATCAAGAAAATAGCACTCCCACAAGAGAAAACACAAAAAGTGACAGAAATGTAGAACAAGACACGGGAAGCAAGCTTACCCCAAAATAGATGAGTTGAATATGCCCACTACTCCTAGATTTGATGTGGGATGTGAGAGCTGCAACGTTGATGTGAGGAATAAGCTCTGTAGTGTTTGGTTGATGAGTTTTGATAACATTGAGGCTATGACGTGCATGCCACGAATATGGCGGAAGTGATACTTCGTGGGAGGCTTCGGAATTCCTCCCTGCATGTAAACCCCAACTGCTAAACATAGATACATAAAACAAGGGATACCTTTGCATGCTACCTTGTGAGAAGCAGCCCATGCATGCAAGTTTGCTTTGCTCAGTCCCAAAGGGAACTAGTTAACTCAGCTGCACATGCAAGAGACTATTCGACTGTTGGAGAAAAATACACATTTCTGGCTGGGAGCTAGGCTGGTTTCCCAAGAGATTTGTGCAATTTCTGGGTAGAGCAGTTGATTGTTTCCCATTTTGCATAAATCTTGGGCTGAACAAACTATTGCTAGGTAAATTTTCACAAATCTTGCTAGGAGGGTTAGCTAGCAGGATTGTCAACCCTGGAGCCCAGAAGGCTATCAGAGAGGATTGCACAATTCCTAGAAGGAAGGTTATTTTCCCTCCAGAAATGCATAATTTTCAAGGGAAACCTACTCAGACTGCAACTAGACCAAGTCCGGGTGAGCAACCTATGAGGGGAATGGATCAACTGTGATTGATAGACTATGTTTGTGCGAGGAAAACACATGAAGCTTGAGTACTTAGTGAAGCAAGAAAAAGTGTTGTGAGGTTGGTTGGGAGGCTCCAAAATAGGCTAAGGCAAAATTTTAGAGGGTGGTTGTAGCTGCTACAACACTTGGTGACACACTAGTAGAACTCCATCTCTCTGAATGGACCTTGTTCGTGAAAAGAAAGTCTAACACCTTTTGAAGTATTGTTCAATTTTCAAACCATCTTGGTTTCACACTAACTTGATTATAACATGTAACATCTACCAAACCCTTGGTTGATTGACACACATTGCAACATAGTTGTTTCGATTGGGATTGAGGGGTATATAGAACATAGTTATCGATCAAATGAGAAAGTCAACTATTACCCATTTTTTTGAGGTAGCAAAAAATCACCGGATATTGAGAAGTCGTGATGCGAGAATACACTTTTTGTTTTTTATCATATTTTTGGCACTTTAAATTTTCTTATGTATCAAGTATGAACATTTTTTTTCGATGTTAGTGATTTTCATGCTGATTTTGAAAATTGTTGATGCAGCATCAACACATTTTTTTAGAGAGCTTATTTTTGACACTGTAGATTTTCTATTTATCAAGTGTGAACATTTTTTTTTGTTAGTGATTTTCAAAAGTGTTGATGAGCATCAACCGTTTTTGTTTAGAGGGCATAGTTTTTACACTTTAAATTTTTTAATGAATTAAGTGTGGATGATTTTTTTTAAATGTTGGTGATTTTCATGTTAGTAATAAAACATAAAAAGATAATAATAATAATAAAATTACAAAGAATATCAAAAACTAAAAAAAAAAAAAAAAAAAAAAAAAAAAAATAAAAAAAAAAACCTATAAAAATGTAAAAAAAACTAAAAAAAAAAATAAAACATGAAGCATGATGAAATAAAAAAAATAAAAGCATGTTAGTAAGAACATAAAAATATATATATATATAAATTAAAACAACATAACGAAAAAAAAAAAACAAAAAAAAACAAAAAATAAAAATAAAAACAAAAATGAACATGACGATCTCTGCGGTAATAATTTACGATCTCTCTGCAGCAATAATTTAGGGTGATGTATTTACGATCTCTTTCCGATAATAATTTAGGGTGATGTATTTATGATCTCTCTATGGTAATAATTTAGGGTGATGTATTTAGCATCTCTCTGTGGTAATAATTTAGGGTGATGTATTTACAATCTCTCCGCGGTAATAATTTTGGGTGATGTATTTACAATCTCTTTGCGGTAATAATTTACGATCTCTACAGTAATAATTTAAGATCTCTACAGTCATAATTTATGATCTCTCTATGGTAATAATTCATGATCTATCTGTGGTAATAGAAAAACAATCTAGGGCATGTGCGTTTATGATCTAGCTTGTTGATATCAGGTGCACACATTCCTTATATTTTTCTAATATATAGCTGCTCATATATTTTCAAGTATGAATAATTCACCACAATTACCAAAGATTACAAAAGATAGTCCTAGCACAGCTACTCTACAGAGCCTCTATGAGTATATAGAGTCTTTAGAGAAACGTAGAGAAGAAATGGAAGTCAAGCTACAAATAGTGTTAGCAGCCATGCTGGAAAATAAATTCACATCTCTTGAAGACAAGATCCAAAAACAAATAGAAAATAAAATATAACTATTGGAGAATAAGATGGAGGCAATGGAGACCATGTTGTAGGTTATAGGAAAACAAAACCAAGATATGAAACAAACATCCCAACAAGTAGGTGCTGATACTTTAGAGAGTCTTAAAATGAACGAAATGATTAAAGAGCTAGAAGAAAAAGTTAATAGCTGCCTCACCCTAAATAGCGTGCTAAGTAAATTAGATATCAAACCAATTAAATATGAAATGAGGAAATTGATAGAATTAGACCATGAGCATAACAAAAGGGCCTTGAACCTTATAATCTTCAGTTTGAAAGAGAAGGTAGACGAGGATACTTTAGCCATAGCATAGATAGAATTACATAACAGATTACAAATTGAAACAACCTGTCTGACAGAAGAAACAAGGTTGGGGAAACTAATTGAGAATAAAGGAAGGTTATCCGAATAAAGGTGAGCTCTACTGACCATAAGTATGACATACTTAGTAAAACCTCAAGTCTAAAAGGAACGAGAATATTTATAAACAAAGATCTCATTCCAGGAGATTAATCAGAATTGAGAAAGGAGGTTCAAAAGGTAAAGGAAGCTAGGAAGGAAGGAAAATGGGCAATAATCAGAAATAGAAAAGTTGTTATTCAAGATAGAAACCAAAAAGATAATAATAAATAGCAATTCAACATGCTTCAGATTCTTTCTTGGAACTATTGGGGTTTTCCATGGAACAAAGGCCCCAAGCTAAGTTAGATCTCGAATGATGTCGAGATTATTTTTCTTGTTGAAACTTGGGAGCACGAAGAATCTAAGGTCCCTAACATACATGGCTTTACAGTATGGTCTACCTGGAATAAGTGATCCTCTCATAGAGGCATAGCTTTTTACATTAAAAATAACATCTCTCCCCATGCTAGAATTTATAAAAATGACCCTCACAACCAATAGAGTTGGATAGAAATTACTGACATTTATGATAAAAAGACCTACATAGAAATCTTTTATTCCCCCCCATCAATTCTAACTTCTATAAGAAAAAGAATCTAGATAAAAATTGTCCTTGCAATGGTTTAGAGAATGATATTTCTAGCCTAAGGAATGAAGGCAATATCCTTTTAGTGGGTGACTTTAATGCTCGAACTTCAAGCAACCAAGCTATTCTTCTAAGCAATTATTCCAACCCTAATCCTCTTTGGTTAGACAAAGACCTTCCTCTAGCTAGCCAGTACAAAAGGAGCTCTAAAGACCTCAGGGAGAATTTGTTTGGGTTGGAGCTAGTCAAGATTTATAGTGTTTAGGATCTCATAATTTGCAACGGTCTAAAGAAGTGTACCAATTCTAGCCAAATGACCTACATCCATGGGCTTGGTAGTAGCGTGGTAGACTATGTTATCCCTGATCTCACTCTATACAATGAAATAACAAATTTTGACATCTTAAACGACCATGAGCCTGACTCTGACCATAGGCCTTTACTTATAACTCTCAATTTTGTCATGCATAGAGATCCCATAGAAGATAACCCCTATAACCAGAAGAAGTTAATCTTTGATAGAAATAAAAATGACCTCTTTATAAATTAATTAAAAGCTAATTTGCTTCCTTTATCCAATATACACAACATATAAGATCTCTATCATAATTTTACTACAACCCTCTCATATTTTGTTAACAAGTTCTCAATTGAAGTTCCAAGTAATAAAAGAAATAGCAAAACCAACCCATGGTTGAGAAAGATTGTAAAAGTGCGAGGAGAGAAATTAAGGAAGTTGTTGATGAATCTCTTAAAAATGGCAAGATAAAAATATACAAAGCCATAACTAAAAGGAAAAAAAGGCAGTGTATTCGTAAAATACAAGATAATCTCTTACACCTCTATAAGGTAGCTCCTAAGAAATTCTAGAGGTAGATTCTAACTAGGAAAACTAAATATAATAATAAAATTGCTTTACACGACTGGAATTCCTATCTTAAAAAGCTTTATGAATCTCCAAATGTCATGGATAACATTGAAACCCTACTCAGAATGAAAGAATGTTTCTCATTAGAAGACATTGATTTTGGGGTTAATCGCTTGGCTAATGGGAAAGCTAAGGACATTGAAGGTTACCAGGCAGAAATCTTAAAAATTGGAGGTTTTGTTCTCATCCCCCAGGTTCACAATCTTTTCAATCAAGTGATCAAGCAAGGGTTCCCTAAACCATGGACTCAAAGCCTCATTATCCCTATTTTTAAAAGTGGGGATACAAATAACCCCTCTAATTATCGGACAATTATGATCAGCCCTCTCCTAGCCAAGTTATATGGTATTATTTTGGAAAGGGAGTTGAGCATATGGCTTGAAAGTGAAGGTAAGTGGGCTAAAGGCCAGGTGGGTTTTAGAAAGCACCAATCAACAACAAACCACCTTGTTACGCTTAGAATGATTATGGAGGAATGTCGTAATGATAAATCCAATCTCTTTTTTTCCTTTATGGACTTTAGAAAGGCTTTCAATATGGTTCCTAGAAACAACCTTTGGAGCAGACTAGAAGAGATAAAGGTTCATTTTGAGTTGAGAGCTACCGCTACAAGGTTATACAAGAATGTAATTGCCATGTTAAAGAGCAATGAGGGGTGGTCGAAAGATATTAAGTGTAATATCAGAGTTAAAAAAGGTTGCCCCCTCTCCCCTACCCTATTTGGAATTTACATAAACAAGCTAGAAGGTTGTTTAGAGGAAGCGGGATGTGCTGGCATGATCTTAGTTGGGATAGTCAGCATCCTTCTTCTATACACTGATGATATTGTTCTTCTTGCAAGGTGCACATCTAATCTTGATAAGAAACTTATACTTCTTAAGGATTTCTGCTCTACCATGGGTATGATTGTTAACACTGACAAAACAAAAGTTATGATTATCAAATCCAAGAAGGACACTTACGCTAATTTTATGTATGACAATAGTGACTTGGAGGAAGTGTCTTCCTACAAGTACTTAGGAATTGATATTCATCACAAGCTCAACTAGAACTGTACATCATTGAGAAAAGGATTAATGGAGGATGGAAACCTTATTTTGGTGTTGAAAATAACTGTAAAATGACGAACCTCATAATGTGTGATAGAAAGAAGTTCCTATTTGAAACTTTAGTCACTCCGGTTAACTTATATGGATGTGAGGTTTGGGGTTGTAGCATCTCTAGAGAATCCTAGAGAAATATTGAGCAAATCCAAAAGCATTTTATAATGTATAACCTCAAAATTAAAAGAAACACACCCTATCCTATTCTCCTTATAGAAGTGGGTCTTTCCCCTATTGAGAGCCTAGCTATGACTAGGCTTCTGTTGTACAAGCACCAAACTCAATAACATAGGAGACCATAGACTTCCTAAGCTAGCTTTATATTCCAGCCAAAACCACCTAAGGCTCAAACGAGGTTGGTATAAACACACCAGGGCTTGGTTAAACCATTGGCAGATTGACGAGAATGTTGCATTGCATAACATTAATAACATTAAAGATATTGTTACTTCTAAGTTCAAAGAAAAAATATGGTGTGAGAAAGATTGAGCAGCTAAAACAAAATCAAGATATTATAAGGAGGTCATAAACCCCACCCTAGAAGATCAAAAGTATCTCTTCGTTTTAACTAGCTCAAAGAAGAAAATTAATATAGCCAAGATTAGAACAAACTCTCATGAACTCGATAGTGAAACGAGTCGTTGGGTAGTTCCTAAAACACCATAGATGGAAGTTTCTGCCATCTCTATGAGAATATGAACATCGAGGATGAAAATCACTTCCTCTTAGAGTGCCCCACTTACAACCACATTAGATCTCAGTTTCAAAATCTTTGTTGCAATATTGACCTTCCTAGCCTTTTACGTTGTCAAAATAATAGTGAGCTTGGGAGGCTTCTCTCCAAGCTTTTTGAGCATAGGAATAAAATCTTAAATCAAAATAAATAATTCATTTCTTTCGGTCTGATA
>APFE031538503.1:0-24308 GCA_000404065.3 Pinus taeda | reverse complement strand
TGTGCCGATGCTTGTCTAACAACCTGATTCCATTATGTGTAATTTGATAGTTGATTTTAAATTTTTCATTATAATGAATCAAGTCTGCCCCACAATGTCTTAATTTCGTGGTTGGTCTTTAAGTTTTCATTACAGTGGGTTGAGCTCACTTACATTGCATGTCAATTTGATAGTTGATTTTTAAATTTTTTTTGCAATGTATTAAGTTGTGTTAGGCTAAGATTTCAAAATTGTTATACATTTAGCATTTAAAAAAATTACTCTTGGTATAATAACTTTTTCATTCACGTATTCATTTTTTAAGGTCTTTCAGTCATAAAGTTTTTCCATAATGTCATGCTTAAAATATTTTGAAAATTTAAGATTCTTTTGTAGTCATAATATTTGGTTTTAATTGCATGGTTGAAAAATTGTCAAGATTTTTAATGTTTTACCAAGTCATGGTATTTTATCTTTAATGTTATGGCTGAAAATAATTATAAATTCTTTTTCTTAGCACCATGCTTGAAAATAGTTGGAATTTTACAATTTTTCAAAGCAATGATGTTTTAAATTTAATGTCATGCTTAAAAATCGTTGGAATTTTAAGGGCTTTTAAAGACGTGATATTTTATCATTAATGTCATGCCTGAAAATCATTGGAAAATTAAAGTTTTTCAGAGTCACGATATTTTGTTTTTAACATCATTAATAATAAGTGTTGAAAATGTACTCTAAAAAAGGAAAAGAAAATGTTATCCAGCATCAACACTTTTCGACTTCAAGGTGTTTTCTACACCAAACAAAATGGCTTTTATTGTTTTTTACTGTTATTTTAAAAAAATATTAAAATTTTACTTTTGAAAAAAAAAACTAAACTTTATTCCAACATCAACAGTTTTCGATTTCAAGTTGCTTTTTCATGTTTTTTTGGGATTTTTGGTCTCGAGCACCCATTTTCAGGTAATAGTTCCCGTTTGATCGGTAACTATGATATAGGTGCACATGCAATATAGTCATTAGAGTCTTAGTTTCATCTCTGGTGTTGCTCTAGTGCTAGGAGGCCTTGACAGTACCCAGGTGGAGTCACATAGGAACACAGGCATGGCTCTACTGCCAGCAAGCCTGGTCAGTACCCTGGTGGAGTTACTTGCATCACCTCCCTGCATAGGAAGCCTTTCTCTTCTTTTGCCTTATTCATTTTTCATTTTTCATTTTTGAACATTTTAATTTTTTTCATTTTCATGTTCACTATGCATAACACTTATTCATTTCAGAGGTGGAAGAGGGATCCCAACTTATTGAGAGAAGAAGAGGTTGCTCCAGCAGAGAAGTAGTTTATTGTATCTCTGACGTGCTTGTTAAGGTTTTCCTCCTCACCTTTGTCTACTTGACTTAGCTGACAAGGGTTAACCAAAAAACAATCGACAAGAGAAGGTGACACTAGTTATAGCGTAATCGTCGCATTTACACCAAGGTTCACTTTGAATAGTATGTATTTTCCTTTGATGTATCATGGACTAATGAGTAACAAGCTCATCATACAGAGGCAAGATGACAGATAACCAAGTAGTGATATATGTACAAGCCCTCTTGTACTTTACCCAACTCGCTTTAAGAGTCATACATGGTTTCATGCAAAAATAACCTATGAATGAAACAAACGAATGAACTAACAATAAACAAAGAAAAGCAAGAGCAGAAGCAAAAATGAAAGCGAAACAAGTAAACAAAGCGCGTAAGAAAACAAGCATTCAAGCAAACAACTGAAAGCAAACTACTCCTACTCCTACACTAACGGTACATCAGCCTGATAACATGAATTGATACTTCTAATGCAGCCATCGACGCATTGGTAGACCCATTTTGGTAAAGGCTTTGTCTGTGAGAGACCTAGTTGTGCAAACCAACAAGAAAGAAAGATATAACAATGAAGACAAGCACACTTCATGATTCAAAGCGCCCACATGACATAAGTGAGTGCATGTACATGACGAGCAGTCCACAGACTTATCATGGTGCTATGTGATGCTACATGCAACTTTGAAGCATAAGAACACTCTTGAATGTGACATGCAAGAAAATGAAATAAACAAAGATAACTTGCGTCATGCACGAGTGCTTGCATTGTAAGACTCATCCAATGCATGAGCAATGGGATCATGTAGTTCGGGTGGAGGAAGTAAAATTTGAATGTTAGACTAATCTCGAGTGCATACAGATCAATGATGAGGAGCCTTGAGCGTTTTAACAATTTCCTAATTGGAAGTGAAACCAACCTCAAGACAGCGAGGGCTTGACATAACCATTAGCTCGCGCTCAAGTGCCTTGATGATCTATGTAGTTTCGACTTCATTTGTAGATGGACCTTCATAGACCAGTGGCTTAGACAGAGTAACAATAAGTGAATCAACATCGTAACTGGATGATGAGGTGAAGAGATCACGACAATGAGGATTAGAAAATTCATGATGTTGGTTGGCATCCTCATGGTTGGATGAATCACATAGAGGGGTAGATAAAAAGTGAACAAACTCATCCTCTGTGTCTCTAGAAAAGATAGATGAAGGATTAAGTTGGTTTTCATCGACTAACTTATCCTCTCCGTTGTTGAATGATGGACAAAAATTTGGTGAGTCCTACTGGTGATTAACAAGGGGTGCATCTGTAGATAAGATACACATGCAAAATCATGGATGGCAGGTTCACCAAAGAGGTTAGGAGAGAATGGAGGGGACTCAGAAAGAAGGGAGTCATCCTTCACTGAGTGTTGATGTTCAAGCTCCCACTCATACTCTTCATGAATGACAACACATGTTGGTTTTGCAACACTGACTCCGTTAGTGGGTTGTTCCTTCCTCATAACAAGTGAAGAGTCCAGAATTGATGAACACAAGACAACACCATCTAGAGGAACACCTAAGTGCAAAGACAGAAGTCGAAGAAAAGAATGCATATGAGAACTTGAAGGACACACCAACAAATCTACGTGAAAATTGAGTGGAGTGATGTTGGGAGTGTGTGAATGATGAGCAGGGGTGTGAGCATGATCCTTAACATCATTGGGCAGTGGTGGAGCTACTGAATGAGAGGGAGGTGGACAGTTAGTTGAGATAGTGCCCACTCCCACATGATATTGTGGAGTTCCATCAATGAACAACGTTGAGCAAGGCTTAATATCAAGATTCCTCTTGGGATGGGCATATTTCTTAAGGCAATACTTGAACCTATCCAAAATATAAGAAAATTTCATCTGGCACTTCGAAGCTTGAAATTGAAAGTCAGGGAAGCACTGCCAAAAATCAATAACGGCTTCATTTGGAGCCCATTTTTTTGTAACAGTTTCTGGTCCAAATAGTTTGGATCAAAATGATAGAAAATGTCTTCAATGAGATTTCAAAAGTGCTCAAATGAGTGTACCTATCAACTGGTAGGCTGAACACCCAACAAAATGGAGATTCATGAACTATGTATGCAAGCAGCAAACCAACCTATCCATCAGAAAAATCATCTTCTTCATAAATCATGAAAAGAAAGTTATATAAGTGCTCAGGCGAGGCCACTTCACCTTCACCATCATACGTGTGAGTTGCCAAGAGATTGAAAAGATTCCCTGAGATGGAGACATCTTCACGAAACAAAAAACACCTCGGGGGAAGAAGAGTGAAAGACTCCATGAAATATATGCAAAGGTTCAAAACTGGATGAGAGCGCATAGCTTGTCATTAGCCCTCCTTCTAGTGTGAGAAATGTTAATGGTGTTGGACCTGCCAACATGTCAAGGGGATCTCACCAGTAAGAAGTCCTAATTAGACCTCAAACTATTTTGTGTAGGAGTCCTAACAGTGGGTCGTAAGGTAATTTCATGACTGTAATGTGACACAGAGGCAAGTAAGATAAATCTATTAGTAGCAAGGGTGTGACTGATGTAGTGAATCAAGGAAGGTGTATGAGAGGTTCTAACACTTTGAAGGGAGAAGAAGGTGAAGCTGATTTTCAGGTTGAAAGGGATTAGTCCCAACTCAGCTAGGAACACACAACACAAAGGACATGCACATCTTCCAATGGAGCAGTCCACTCAGACGCGACAATCACATCATACAAGGTAAGATAACACATAAAAAACTCATGGGTCAGTCTGAGACGAGTGCGACAGTTGTTACAACAAGGTTCATGTGAAAGGTTTGTCTGATGTCCAATTGAGAAATCAACATGGATAGTGACAACATTAAAAACATATACAAGACATTAACAACAAGATTCATATAATTTCATGTGAATTAGTTCATACACAAGTACGTAAGTTAAACAACATATATCATAAAGGCAACCAGAGTAGTCTAACTACAATAACAACATATGCATGAAAATGTGTTGTCTCTTATTATATAGATAAGTGTAAGTCTCAATCATACAATACACCATGTAAAGCTGCTAGCCCCAATAGTGGAACTTTAAAACCACATCTGCCTACTCCTCCAAAGAGATGTACTAGCTTCGTGCAGTGGAGAACCCAAGGCACATTACAATATTGTCGAAGAAAAGGCTGGGGTAACCCTTGACATTCCTCTGTGTGACAGTTCAACTACCCTCATGAATCTTCACCTACTTTATGACTGTTACATCGAACTATTGACACTCGAATTACACTTGACATGACACAACATTACAATGCACACATACTTATGTGACACAACATGGTTTGAGAAAGCCTTGCAATACATCACTGACACTCGGTCTGTTGTGGTGAGACCAACTCTTTGACATGCATGTGATGGCGAAGTTGGTGAGCTGATGCAATCTTGGTCATCTGTGATGGTGTGTATGCACCTCATGGTGACATCTTGCTAAAGCGAACTCTCACCTCCATTACAACCGGTGCATTGGTTAGGCCCGTTCATCCAACTTGTCTGTAAACATGTGCATGGCCTTCTTAGGTGCGGTTTAATTGGAAACATGTTGAAACATATTGTCCGTGTTGATCTTCAAGTTTGTGCTGGTGGTCATGCACATCAACTTGTTGAAGTACATGTTAAGCTCCAGTTGGCCTTGCTTCTTGTCTTCACCTGGTGAGTGTGTTGAATGGCTCGGATTTCATGTGTGTGCACAATGACATGCACAATGTTGAATCTCTTGCATGTCATCAACCACACTACTCACCATGTTTGCTCTGTGTTGGCTTCTAGGATGGATCTTTAACTTGTACAGAAACAACTTCATCCGTGATTGCATGTTATGCCCACTGTTTCTCCTAATCATGCTGCAACTCATTCGTTTGTCTATGCAACTTCATGTTCTTCCTTGATTTTTTTCTTCGGGACATGCAACTCCTTTGTTCCATTCTTCCTATTTGAACAATCTTGATGTCACGCTATCGCCTCATAGCTTGAGTCTCCAAAATTGCCTTCATTATCAATGGATCTGCTTGATCTTGCAACTTTTCTTGGCCTCTATGTTTTCAACAACCTCCCTCTTTCATTAGTTTCATTCCCTGTGTTCATTGCATTTGTTGCATTCACTGCACTCGGTATGCTACTTGATGTGATGTTGTTGCTTGATGTCCTATTCTATGAACAACTTGATGTCTTCATAAGTAGCGAATCACATAGACACTTGATCAACTGCATCCTCAAGAGTGCTTTGAACGTTGTCTTCATATTTTCTCTCCTAGAAACCATTGAACCTGTACTGCTGAGAGGCAGATGAACATCTACGATACCTAGAGACATGGAAACACTCATAGCAAGCAATTTTTCAATCAAAAACCAAAATGAACATGAGAATTGACTTGCAAGATACCTGGGTAAATGATCATGAAGATTGCACAATTTCAGCAGGAGGTCGGGAAACTGACTGCGAAGACTTCTCAAGGCATAGCCTAGGCTACTAGGAGACTAGAAGACTGCTGAAACTACACAATGCAAAGTCCATTCTGGTTGTTTATTGTTGGGATTGAGCAATGCACAATTCTAGTTGGGAAGGACTACTGGCCCAAGGACAGATTTGCACATTTTCTTGGGCCAAACAGCCACTGTCCTCCAAAAATGCACAAAACAATCCTGGAGGCTAGTACTAGGAAATAACAAGCAAATATAGAGAGGAAGGTGAGCCTTTTTCCCTAGATTATGTAATTCAGCCTTGGTGAAGGCAGAGTTCTAGCCAAGGTTGGCACGACTCACTGACGGGAATCTGAAAGCAACTAAGATAATAAATGCATGGTGACACTAAGTGATAGCATAAATGATTAACAATGCATGCAAAACATGAATGAAATATTCATCAAACATATCAACATGCATGTGGGTGAGCCAATCTGCCAATTGGGAGAACCTCCATGCAAAACAGTTTCATGCATGCGATAGTAGTGAGATAGCAATAAAAACTAAAACAAAGCTAGGAAAAGCTACTATCTTTTTAAATGACAACAAGCATGCAAAGAAATCAAGCAGACAGTACTTCCACAAGCGAAAACACAAAGCGATCGAAATGCAACACAAGGCATGGGAAGAGGACTTACCGTAACAAAGTTGAGTTGAATGTGCCAACTAATCTTAGATGTGATGTGGGATGTCATAGATGCAAGGTTGATTTGAGGAATGAGCTCTGTAGCATCCGATTGATGAGTTTTGATAACATCGAGGTTGTGACAAGCATGCCACGAATCTATGGGAAGTGACACTTGGTGGGAGGTTTCCGAATTTCTCCTTGCATGTGACCTCCAACTGCTAAACATAGATCCCTAAAACAAGCGATTCCTTTGCATGTTGCCTTGGGAGAAGCATCCCATGCATGCAACTATTTTTTTTCTCAGTCCCAGAAGGAACCGGTCAACTCAACTGCACATGTAAGGGACTACTCTACTGTTGGAGAAAAATGTGCATTTTTAGCTAGGAGCTGGGCTGGCTTTCTAGGAGATTTATGCAATTTCAGGGTAGAGCAGCTGACTGCTACCCAGATTTTTACAAATCGTAGGCTGAACGTCTTACTGCTGGGAAAATTTGTGCAAATGCTACTCGGAGGGTTGGTTGGTAGGATTGTGCAATCTCATAGCCCAACAGGTCGTTAGAGAGGATTACACAATTCTTGGAGGGAAGCCTGGTTGGCCTCCAGAAATGCGCAATTTTCAAGGGGAAGTTGCTCAGCCTACAACTAGACCAAGTCTGGGTGAGCAACCTATGAGGAGAATGGATCAACTCTAATCGACATGCTTCCTTTGTGCGAGGAAAACACATGAAGCTTAAGTACTTGAAGAAGAAAGACAAAGTGCTATGTAAGGTTGGTAGGGAGGCTCCAAAGCAGGCTAAGGCAAAATTTTGAAGGGTGGTTGTAGCGGCTACAACACCCTCACATTAATATTAAAAGATTAATATTGATATTATTATTAAATCTAATATTCATATTAATTCCTTTCTTCTTAGCAAATATATTAATAATAACCATATTTATTTTTAAATTTGTTATTTTATAATATATCATAATACATATATTAACTCTAGATATATATGGTGGGCGGGAGGGGAGGGGAGGGACAAAGACATAGACTGATATAGGTGGAGAGATAGGGGGAGTGACAAGGGATATATGGAGATAAATTGAAGGAAAGGGGAGAGGACAAATAAAGAGAGAGAGAGAGAGGTAGAGGAGTGAGAGAGGTAGAGAAGGGTGAGAGAAGGAGAGGCAAAAATAAATATGGATATGGAAGAGAGAGAAGGAGAGTGGGAGGAAGATAGTGAGAGCATTTGAGAGAGAGAGAGAGAGAGAGAGATGGGGAAAGAGAGAGGGACGTAGGAGAGAAAGGGAGAGAGGGGAAGGATGAGAGAGAGGAGGAGAGAGGGAGGGATAGAGAGATGGAGTTAGAGGGGGGTGAAGGGGATGGAGGGAAGAAGAAATACATAGAGATTAATAAATGGAGAGAGAGAGGGAGTGACAAGGGAGAGATGGAGTGAGAGTGTGTATGTTTAGGGGTGAAATAAAGAGACAAATAAGAAGATATGGAGACAAGGGGGGAGAGAAGGAGAGAAAAGGAGAAAGGGAGGGATATCGTAACACAATTGTAGAGGGAGAGAGAGAGAGAGAGAGAGAGAGAGAGAGAGAGAATTGGAGGGAAAATACACACACACACAGACGCAAGAAAGAAAGGGCAAGAGGAGATGGGCGAGAGAGAGGAATTGAGAGAGAGGAAGAGAGTGATGGGGAATAGAGAGGATTGGAGGGGTTGGGGGGGGGAGAGAGAGAGATGGACGAAGAGAAAGGTGAGAGAGGAAGTATGAGAGAGAGGACTTGCGAGGGGGGGGGAGAGAGGGAGGGATAGAGAGATGGAGTTGGAGGGGGAGAGAGGGAGGGAATAAAAAATACACATAGAGTGATAAGCAGAGAGAGGGATGGAGTGATAAGGGAAAGATGGAGAGAGAGTCTGTATGTTTGGGGGTGATTTATGATTTAATGTAATTGAATGTATGATGGTACATTAATTTTAAAGTGATTATATTAACAATGTACGTTGATTTCAGTGTAAGAAAAAACATTATTGAAAGTATACATTGATTTTTATGTTATAGTAATTCAACCTATTAATATTGGAGAGAAAAAGAGTCAAGGTGTGATGTTTACTATAATAACTCAAGCTAAATATTTAAACGGTTTACGATTTCAACTGTCATTTTCATATAAGAAATATGAAAAGATGACAAAACTTCAATTGTCCTTTTCATATAATGAATATGAAAAGATGACAAAACTAACAAGGGTGACAACAAGAATAGTAAAAGAAAAAAAATTTAGATTGATCACAATGAAGACTATTTATAATTAACTAAATTCTTATCATTCACATTTTTTATCATTCAACACTAATAGATTGTCACTTTGCATTCAAATTTTTTGTTTCATTATTTTTCATTATTAAATTTATTAACGACTTTTATCATCAACAAACTGAAGTAACTAAGAAAATTTAAAATTAAAATCAAGAGATAAATCTGAGACATATTTAGAATATTTTAATAGATTATATTAATATTAAAAGTATTTACATATTATTGATAAAATTAATCATACGTTCCAACTGAAACAAGCTTAGATCCATCTTAACTTCAGATCTATGAAGTGCCAAGAGGGATCAAATCTCCTTAAATTCAAACCTTTTATAAAAATTTGCACTGAAAAAATAGGTTTGCACCTCGAGTGATTTTGATTCTCTCGACACTTGATAGCATGATAGATCCAAAGTTAAGATGGAGCTAAGGTGGTTTATTATCCATTCCAATTATATATAATAATATATTAGTTATATTTTAATAATTAATCTTATTCCATTAATATATAAAAATGTTATATATAATTTAAAATTCAAACTAATATTTTGGCAAACATTAGCCAAAAAAAATATTATTTTTTAAAAACATGACATACTTACACATATCGAGATAGTACTTAACATAACAGTCATACACTATAAAATACACCGTCGTAAAAAATTTAAATGTATCTTCAAACATAACTTAAATAAATAAAAGAATCAAAACCATTTAAAAAAAAAAACAAAAAAAACAAAAAATAAATAAATAATAAATTAAAATTCACACCCTAACAATTTATACAACAAATAAAATAAATACCAAAATAGAATAAATTTTACATTAATAAATATATTAATAAATAAATTTTTAAAATATATCAATACGGGGAAAAAATATTTTCAAAATATTATAACTAAATTATAGTTGAAATATTATCTCTCCTACATTTATTATGTGAACTCCTCAAAGCGATGGAATTCGAGGACAACACTCGGATCAAGAAAAGAAAAAATCATGCTCCATTATCCATGTCCAAGACGAAGCCTTAGCATAACCTTAGCATACTCCACTATCTATTTAGCTAATCTTTTATTCAATATTAATGGTCTTACATTATTTTTCTTACTCCTATATTTCTTAAATAAAATTAAATTAAAAAATTTTATTTTTATTCTATATATATATAAAATGCGTTCAAGTCAGTGGATATTCCATATATGAAAATTTGATTTGCTTATAGCACTTTGGAGAAGCTTGTGAAAACTAAACTCTTTAATTAATAAAATTATTATCTTTTTATAATGCATGAAAAGATTTTCTTGCACGGTCATGCCAAGAGCATAATTGAATGGTAAAGGATTACATACATTTCAGTTTCCACATTCTGTCTAATTAGATGACAAAATTAAGAATTTTTCTAACAACTTTCAAAGCATAACATTTTACAAAGAACAAAATCTTATCGCTTTGGTCGATGCTCTCCAGCTCACTGGAAATTATCCATTTTCAGTCAAACAAAGCGAGAAATATCGCATGATACCGAATCAACATGGCCTGTCTTAATGTTCTTTATTGTGTTGCGTTTGTGGGTGGGATGTCAGACGTGCTGCAATTAAATGAATAAGAGCGATCTGTTGCCTTTCAATCTGGGAAGGCCGCATGCTCCGTATCCAGGAAGGAGAATCTTGTACTGGAAAAGGTGCTGGTGTTGGCGACAAGAGTATTCATTCCAAGATCGGAAGGACCATTTGCAAAAGTGGGCGGCGTAGAGCATGAACCATCTGTTGGGCTTGCTGGTGCTTTTGGATTGGGAGTTGATATTGAATCTTCCTTCTGGTCAACATACTCTATCAACAATTTCATTTCCCTGGACAAACTTTTCAAAGGCGTCCCTATGGACACATCACACATATCATTATCATTATGAGCTTTAACATTAGGATGCCTCTTGTAATCGTAGAAAAGCATGGTAAAGAATATCATCAGAGTTATCAATGAGGTTGTTCCAGTGATCAAGTAGAGACCCCAGAAACTGTCAATGCTTAACCTACTGGAATCCACTTTGGTTTCTGAATCTGTACAGTCGGAACTAGTTAACCACTTGGTTCCAATTTCTTGCATTTCTTTGTCTTCTTAAAGAGATAGAATAGCCCTGGAAATATCGGATACCAGAGGAGAATCCTTAGGAAAGACCTGTGCAAAACTACTCATTGTGAGCTACTAGACATGGAAGAAGCGAAATGAATTGCAGTAGGATTTGAAAAAACTTACGAAGCCGAATCCCCCGGTCTTGTAGATTGGTCCAACAATTGTATATCCGCATTGTGAAGCTTGAAAAATACGAACGGAAGGAATCTCATTGAAAATGGCAACAACGCCTCCATTTGTTGGGCCCTTTGAAAGAAGCTCCCCAGCTTCGTCTGGTTTTGCATATGTTCTTAAGATTTCCTTTGGCAATGCCGAACTCCCTGTGCAGGTATTCAGCGACAAAAGAACCATTCTGATACCCTACTGCTTCTCCACTGGCACGGATAGAGTCAACATCTTTAACAGTAGGTTTTAATTGTTTTACTCTGAGTAAATACGTTAAACTGGCCATATAGCTGGATGTCAAAATTAAAACTACAAATAGCCAGATTGTAACCACCAATCAAGACAAACTGCTAACTAACTTCTCCCCTGCAATAGAGTACATCAGAGGTAAAACATTATGACTTTGCTTTTTCATTTTCCAACGAAAAGAGAAAACAGATCATTCGAAATTGAAGAAAACAATGTTGAAAAGGAAAACCTGGAACATAAAAGCGAATGAAATTTTTTTAAAAGAAAAGTTATTGGATAGATGCAAAACATAAAGAAGAAAAGCATAATAGATGGAAGGAGAGGAAACCACAAAATAACACACTGCTGCTTAAATTTTATTGATTCCATTGCTTGAAGCTACATGATTATATAAGTTCAAAAATAGATATTAATTTTAGGTTACACATACATGGCACTTCCCAAATCAAAACTCTAGTCTCATTGATAGATCCTAAATTTACTATCAACTACATACTAATTGTAACTGGGAATAATTATCTCCAACGAAGTAGCGAGTTATTCCCAACGAAGTAGCGAGTATTGAAATTAATATACTAGAGTAGTGTGACCACTTGTTGCCTCGGCCTTCCTCTGAACTCGGGATTTACCCTATGCTCTAAAAGCCATATTGCAAATACTGTGAATATGAAGAATGCGCCTGTTGTGCACCACATGTATGGTGTAAAAGGCAGCAGGAACACCCATACATTATTTGATTCCTCTACCTTGATAGGAACTACCGTCACTAAACCTGATTCTGTGAATGGTTGTGTGAAATCTACATACTTGGTTCGATTTGCTAAAATTGTAACATCTCCCACAACTGCGTCAAATTTCTGCCAAGCAAACACAAAGTCAGTGTTGGCAATTGTTGTTGATCCAAAGAATTCTTGGTAATTCAATAGACAATAGAACATACTTTCAGATAAACCTGATAGACAAGGTCACCATAGGAGTTTGTGGTTGTAGGGAATCATATCATATGGTAATGGATAGCCTAGTCGTCTCACAACTGCGTCAAATACATCTTTACATAAAACAATGAATTGAATTTTGTTACTGCTATTGTCAAATGAGACTGAAAAATTCAGTGAACCCATATTTTATGTGAATGCCAATTTTCAACTTCTTGCCACTCGTTGTTTCCAACCACGAGGCGCACTTCTATAGATCCACCTAGCCAAATGACAGTTCCAAATTTTTAGATATTATTATTCTGGTCAGATGGCGATGGTACAATAGAGGGAATTTTTTTTGGAGAGTTGGTTTTTATTATTCCAATATCCAACTGTTAAAAACAGAATAATCAAATTTATTGAATAACCCTGAGCTCACAGGTGAGGAACACCACCTAAAGATTGCTTATGTAGAATGCACTCTTTCTTACATTCATTACATGAGAAATATATATAATTTACACAAAATTAGGGAAGTTGAAACAATGCCCTAGAAATCACGAACAAACTCCTAATCGAAGGTTGGGTTGAACCATCAATCCATTAATACATTTCTTCATTAATCTCAACACTCCCCCTTAACAGAGAAATAGATTCCCACATATGCCTAACACTTCCCTAAAAGTCAAAACTTAATTCTTCCAAGAGGTTTCGTAGAAATATCAGCGACATTGTCACAACTATTACAATACTCAATATGGATTGCTTTTGACTGAACTTTCTCCCTCATAAAATGAAATTGTGTATCGATATGCTTTGTGTTCTTATGAAAATACTGGATTATTTGCAAGTTTGATGAAGTTTTGGTTGTCACATTTGATCACTATTGCAACCTTTTGTTCTTCTCTAGCATCAAGTAGAAGTCTCCTCAACTAAACTGATTTGCATGTTGTTGCACAAATAGCTTCATATTCAACTTCTGCAGAGGATAAGGATATTGTGTTATGTTTTTTGATAGTCCATGTAATGACCCTGGATCCAATGCTAAATGCATAGCTTGTTATGGATTGTCTGTCATCTACATTTCCAGCCCAATCGGAGTCCAAAAGAACTTGTCAATATAACATCAGAAAGTTATTATAAACAATAACAAAATCTAAAGTTCCCTGGAGATACCTTAAAACACCTTTTTTCTGCAACCCAATGGATCTCAAGGGGCTTTGACATAAATTGGCTCAATGCACTGACTGCATAAGCCAAATCTGACCTAGTTGTAGTCAATTAGATTAGAATCCCAACCAAGTATATATACAAATTCACATCTCCCTCCTTAGATCCAATCATTCTGAAGTTTTAAATTCTGCTATAAAGATACTGATGCAGCTTTGCACTGATCCATTCGAAACTTTTCCAATAAGCTCCTGACATACATACTTTGTGATAGAAAAGTTTGTCCAAAATCCCTCCTTCAAGGTCTTTCATCTCAAATACTTGTGACATCCGCTCCTTGATTTCTTTAATGAGATTATCAACATTCCCTATAATGATTAAATCATCTACATATATTGAAATCAAAACAATCATTCCCTCTTTATCAAACATGGTATAAATATTAGCATCATTTTTGCTTCTTTAATAACCATGCTGCAAGAAAAATGAATCAATTTTGTCATACCATGACATGGGTGCCTGTTTTAGTCTATACAAAGCTTTCTTCAACCTACAAACTAAATGTTTTTCCCCCTGATTAACAAACCCCTCAGGTTGCACTAAGTAGACTTCTTATTTTAAGTCCCCATTTAAAAAATAAGATTTAGCATCTATCTGTTGAATCATCCAACGGTGTTTGGTAGCTAAAGAAATTATCATTCTCATTGTATTTAGTTTAGCTATAGGGGAAAATGTTTCATCATAATCTATGCCTTCTTGTTGCAAACACCCTTTCCAACCAGCGTGGCCTTATATTTATTTATTCTCCCATCTGCGTTAAATTTAGGCTTATACAACCATTTGCATCCTATGGGTTGTTTGCCTTCATGTAGTTTAACTAAATCCCAAGTTTTTTTTTTTGAGAATCAACTCATATTCCTCTTCCATAACATCCCTCCATTCACTATATTGACTGGCTTCTTTATAACTAGAGGGTTCAACAACATTCATCATACTAGTTATAAAAGGATTTTCCGTATAACTTCCTGGCAACTGAACCTTCCTGCCTAATCTCCTGAGTGGTGGGGTAGCTTCAAACCTTGTCTGATCATCCTTTTGTGGACATGGCTTGACAGTTATATCATCTTCTTCCCCTTACTCTTGTTGCTACTACTCATTGTTGTCACCTGATTCATCACTTCCTTCTTCCACCAACAAGGTCACGTGCCACTCTTCATTAGTGCTCTCATGGCTTCCATCATTAACCTACTCATGAAGCACTACATATCTACTCGTAAAAACTTTATGAGTAGAGGGATTAAACAGGTTGTAAGCTTTAAATTTTGTACAATACCGAACAAAAATACATTTTATGGCCTTTGAATCTAGTTTCTTTCTATCTTCCTTTGGGACATGAGCAAAGGCTTTAGAGCAGAAAACTCTCAAATGCTTAATTGTAGGCGTATAGCCAAATAAAGCTTCGAAAGGAGTTTTGAAATCTAAACTTCTTGTTGGACTCCTATTCTTTAGATATACTATAGTATTAATTACTTTAGTGCAAAACCCATTAAAAAGATTCTTACCTTTTAACATACTGCAAGCACACTCCACAAGGGCTCTGTTCTTCCTCTTTGCAACCCCGTTCTATTGTGGAGTGTGGGGTATTGTAAATTGCTATTGTATTCCATGATATTTGCGGTATTTGAGCACACAAGCTTTCTTGTACTCTCTCCCTTGATCCGAACAAAGAATCCTAATGCATTTACGTGTCTTCCTTTCAACCATACGTCTGAACTCCTTGAAGTATTCAAAAGTGTGGCTCTTCCTCTGAGAAAATACACCTAAGTAAATCTAGCATAGTCATCAATAAACAGTAAAAAATAGTATGCACCACCTAACAACCTTGTCTGCATAGGCCCACATAAATCTGTATGTACCAGTGATATGAAACCAACTCAAAATGATAGAAAAGATAGATCAATGTCTTAGAAATAAGCCTCTTCAAGGGGGCAACCTCCTTTACATTACACAAATGAACAATTCTTAGATGATTCAAATGAAAAAACCTCCTTTCTATATATAAGAGTCTAAGTGGTCACAATATAACCAAAGCCAACCTAACAATAATAATATAAAGGCACAAAAATAACAATAGTGGAATTCTATGGGGCACAATAATAACAATATGGGTACAATAGGGGCACAACAATAACAATAAGGGATACAACGACAATAGTAATGTGAGAATCACTAGTATTATAGGGACCTAACATGCCCCTCTCCTTCAAAAAAGTGTTGTCTTCAACGCTTGACTAGTTTTGGATGCTTCTATATAAAATTCTCATCCTCCCATGTGGAATCTTCAATGGGTAAGTTCTTCCACTATATGAGATACTTTGAAATTGATTGATTTCATAGATGTCGAGTTCTTGTTTCCTTGACTGCTTCAGGTTCCAATATGATTTTTGTTTCCTCATCAAGTTTTGAAAATATCGTTTGAACTGGAAGCTTCTCACCTATAACCTTCTTTAAGCATGAAACATGGAAAACTGGGTACACTCAGGAAACTGCAGGAAGCCCCAATTTGTATGCCATAGTACCTATCTTTTGCAACACCTTGTATGGACCATAATACTTTGGTGATAATTCGTTATCCTTCTTAGCTTGCTTGAGGGACATTTTTTTATATGGTTTTAGCCATAGGAATAATTAATCACCTACATCAAAACTTCTTTCGTTGCGATGTTGATATTCTTGTTATTTCATTCTATTCTATGCCAAGGTGAGGTTATCCTTTAAGATTTGGAGAACATGTTGTTGATGCTCGATGTGATCTTCCACTGCTTGAACCTTAGAATTTTCCCTTAAATATGATGTGATGGATGGTGGATGATATCCATAAAGTGCCATATATGGGGTCATTTTTGTTGCAGTATGGAAGGAATTGTTATAACACCATTCAGTTAGAGGCAACCATTTGACCCGTTATGTTTGTTTATCAGATACAAAGAAATGAAGATATCCTTCCAAACATTTGTTTACTATCTCAGTTTTCCCATCAGACTGAGGATGATAAGATGAGCTATGAGCTAACTAAGTTCCAAGACAAGAAAATAATTTTGTCCAAAAATTTCCAGTGAAAATGGAATCTTTGTTGCTTACAATAATCTTTGGGTTTCCATGTAGCTTTTGAATTATTTCCATAAATGTAGTAGAAATTGTACTCGCTTTAAATGGATAAAATAATGCACAAAAGTGTGCATACTTGGTAAGCCTATCAACTCCCACCATGATAACACTCTTTTTTTTGGACTTGGGTAAACCTGTGATAAAATCCATTGAAACCTCCTTCCAACATTAGCTTGGAATGGATAAAGGTTGTAATAGTAATGGGGTCTTAATTGTTTCAACTTTATTTTGTTGGAAAACAAAACATTCAACCACAAAATTTTGAATATCTGATTTAAGGCCATCCCAAAAAAAATCCTTCTTAACCTTGTGGTAGGTTTTTAGAAATCCTAAGTGCCCTTTTAAGGGAGAGGTATGCAATTCCCTAAGATTATTTTGTTTGAGTTGTGAATCCTTACATAGGTATAACCGATCCTTGTACCATAATCATTTTTCCAACTAAATGTATCAGATGTACTTGGATCTTGTTGTATCTTTTGAATGAGTGCCCAAGCTTCCTCATCATTCTTCCATCCATCCCTTACATTGTTTATCCAGTCTGGTTGGATAATAGAAATGGCCCAAAGAAATGCTTCTACATCGTCATCCTTTCTTGAGAGTGCATCTACCACAACATTTTGCTTCCCTTTTTTGTAGATGATTTCAAAGTCATAACCCAACATCTTTGTGACCCATTTTTGTTGCTCTTCTAAAGATACTTTTTATTCTAAAAAGTATTTAAGACTATCATGATTTGTTTCTACCTTGAAGTGTCTTCCCATTAGGTAGGGTCGCCATTTGTTAAGTGCATGTAGTATTGCCAACATTTCATTCTCATAAATAGCTTTGTGTAAATACTTTCCTTTGATTGGATGACTTTCAAAAGAAATGGGTCTTTCTTCTTACATTAAAACATCACCAGTTCCATTTCTTATGGCATCACATTCCACAATAAAGGTTTTTGTGAAGTCCAGTGTAGCTAAGACTAGTGCTTGGCACATTGCCTCTTTAAGATGTTCAAAGGCCTTCGTTGCTTCTAGAGTCCATGAAAATGCATCTTTCTTCAATAATGTTGTTAGAGGTGCTACTATTCTCCCATAATTCTTAACAAACTTGTTATAATATCTTGTCAACCTGAGAAATCCTCATAGATGCTTTATGGAGGTGGAGATTTTCCATTCTTTAATGGTTTTAATTTTTCTAAGATCTACCTTAACAGTGTCATGAGATAGAATATGACCCAGATATTCCACCTCTTTTACTCCAAAGAAACATTTGGATATTTTCGCATATAGTTGTTTCTCCTCCAATAGTTTGAGCACCATGTCAACTTTTTTGACATGATCCTTCCAAGACTTGCTATAGATTAGTATATCATCAAAAAATACTAACAAAAATTTTCTAAGGAAGGGTTTGAAAATGGAATTCATCAAACCTTGAAATGTAGAAGGTGCATTAGTAAGGCCAAAAGGCATGACCAAAAATTCATAATGACTCTCATGAGTTATAAACATTGTTTTGGAATGTCATCAGTCTTCATTCTGACTTTGATGATATCCTGAATGAAAATCTAACTTGGTGAAGTAAACTGATCCATGCAATTCATCTAATAATTCATCAATGACAAGAATGGAAAATTTATCTTTAATAGTGAGCTTGTTGAGCTCCCTATAACATGAACACGTGCTATGATCCATCCTTCTTGTGAACCAATACTACTGGAGTAGAGAAAGAACTTTAACTAGGTTGAATTATACCAGCCTCTAGCATTTCTACGACCATACATTCAATTTCACTCTTTTGGACATAGGGATATCTGTAAGGCCTGATGTTTGGAGGAACACTTCCTGGTATCAAAATAATACCATGATCATGATCACGAATAGGTGGGAGGCCTTTGGGAGTCGCAAATACCTTAGAATGATTGTCCAAGACTTTTTGGAGATCTAGAGAAATGGATGATTTTGATGTGGGAACCTCTAGTGAACATAATTGTGCAATTATGCCTTGTTGTTCTTTCTCTAGAAGCTTTGTCATTCCGTTAGAACTTATTATCTTTATCGGTTTCCCTGCGATACCCCTTAATTCAACTTCCTTTCCTTCTGAAGAGAATTTCATGAAAAATTCTTGAAAATTAAAAGGTATTGTACCCAAGGATTGTAGCCATTAGAATCCTAGTACAACATCAGCAACACCAATTGGAATGGAAAGCATTGGGCTATTCAATACATATCCTCCCATAGATAGCTTGATATTATGGCACTTTCCTGAGCAATTTATGGTTCCTCCACGTGCAACCATCACTTGATGCTCTAGTGTTGGATATAGGAAGCAATTCAATTCCTTGGCTATCTTACAATTAATAAAATTATGGATACTTCTGAATCCATCAACACTATTACCTTTTTCATCTTGATATGCCCTTTTATCTTGATAGATTGAGGAGTAGTAATTCTAGCCAATGCATTACAAGATATGGTCAGATTCATTTCTTCTTTTTATAGGGTTCTTTCCTAGTGTATATCGTCTTCTTTTGACATTTGCTGTTCCTTTTCTTCCTCCTCTTCACAATATATGTAAAATAATTTCTTCTTGGCACACTTATGACCTTTAGTGTATTTGCTATAACAACTGTAACAAAGCCATTTTTCTCTTTTTTCTTCCAATTGTTTTAGTGTCAACCATGTAGGTTGTGGATGGCTAGGGGCAACAACACTTCCATCCTTTGAAGGGCTTCTTCTTCGCCATTAAGGCCAGATCTGAAATATGAGGTTTATGAGTCAGCCACCTTTCCTCCTCTTGCATGAGGATCCCAGTCAATTCTTCAAACACGGGGGATTTTTCTCTTTCATTCAAGCCAGTGATGAACATCTGATACTTGCTAGTCATACCATTCATGGTAATCGTGACCAAATTTGTGTATGACACAGCGTCACCGATGTCACCTAGCTTGTTCTTGAGCTCCTTGATCCACGAAAAAAATGCTACCGCTATGTCATTCTCCTCCATCTTGATGGAGAGAATATTTCTCTTCAAGAACAACAATTGATTAGTGTTCCTGACCTCTGTTGGATCCCTATAATACTAGTGATTACCCCATTACTATTGTAGTTGTAACCCTTATTAATATTGTTGTGCCCCTATTGTCCCCATATTGTTATTACTATGCCCCATAGAATCCCTCTATTGTTATTTTTGTGGCTTTATATTATTATTGTTAGGTCGGCTGGGTTATATTGTGACTCCTTAGACTACTATATATAGAAAGGATGTTTTATCATTTGAATCATCCAAGAATTGTTCATTTATGTAATTTAAAGGAGGTTTCCCCCTCGAAGAGACTAAATTCTAAGGCGTTGATCTATCTTTTCTATCTTTTCTTGAGCTGGTTTCATAACATTTGGTATCAGAGCTTTGGATTCTAGGGTTTCACTACTCCAAACAAGTCATCGTGGCATTCTCGCTATAACTTTTTTTTCTGCGACAGAAGTTGAAAAAAAAACCATTTGAGAATACATCGCGCTAAATCTCGGGTCCGACTTTCAGAGATTTTTGCGCTATATTTACGGAGATATGATCTGAGGAAGTTGGTCTGTTTGCATAATCCTGAATTACATTCAAAACAGGTGACCTGGGGAAAATCGTCCTAACTTTCTCTCTGAGCATCAGATTGAAATTTCGTAAGAAGGTACAGAAAGAGGACGGACTGTAGTTTCTTGTATATAATTTTCAGGGCCAAAGATCAAAACAGGGATACTTGGCACGTCGTGTAAGTTCGCTCTACTGAATTAGTCTATAATCAGGTTACTATGGGAGATTTGGCATAACTCTTCATTGGAGAATCTAATTGGGGTCAGACTGGTGGCATTGGAAAGAGGACATAGAGGGCTATCAAAGTTTGCAATTTCAGAACTGGATGTTCTGAAAGTACAAAGATACATTAGAGGCAATATGGAGCTCCTACAAAGAAAAAAAAGGTGTGTATATTATTTTAAATTTTTGCTTAAGATTGGTTTGAAAATATATTCTGAAGGAATTCAAAGGGCTAGTAGAGTATTATTATCGGTAACTGATGCCCCGAGGAAAGAAAATGAAAACACCTAGTAAGGAACCTGAAATCTCTAGCATGACTCATGAAGAAGACGAAGAAATGCTACATGATATATTAAAATTACAAGACCAAGTGCAAAAAATGTCAGCCTCACAAAAGCTAACAGAAGCTAAGATGAATGGCATGGAAGCTAAGATGGACGATTGGAAGACAGATTAGAAGACAGACGTGGGTGATTTGAAGACAAATTTGAAGAAAGACATGTACGAATTGAAGATAAATATGAATAAGCTGCTACAAGAAATGGTCACTAAGGGTGAAAGGGTAGTAAAGGAAACTCATGATGAGAACAAAACAAATGTTAATCATGATTCCATAGTCTAATGTTGGATCGAAGACCCACCATATTCCAAAAATCGATATGAGGAAGTTTGGTGGCAAGGATCCCGCACATGGATATTACAGATGGAGCAATTTTTCTATCTCAATAATGTGCAAAACACACAAAAGGTACGTATTGCAACTTTATATTTGGAACCAAATCAGTTTGTATTGTATCAATGGCTTTGCTCTCGTAAACGATTTATCACTTGTAATTTTTATGGAAGAATTGGTAGCACATTATGCGGATACAAAAAGCAACACTTTTTTTAGCCAATTGATAAGTCTCAAACAAAAGGGTTCAATAATGAGCACATTGAGGAGTTCCAAAAATTGAACATAAGGGTAAAAAATATTCCAAAGGAGCATAGGATTGATGTGATCATAGGGTCTTTAAAGGATAATATCCAACATGATGTTCGCCTTTGGGAACCTGATTCATTAGAGAAGGCATTCAGGTTAGCAAGAAAAATGGAAAGCAAAATGATGGCAACCAGGAAGCATACCACTCACAACTATAAAGACGGAAGTGTTGTTGCCCCTAGTCTTCCACAACCTATAAGGTTGACACCACAACAATTGGAAGAAAAAAGAGCAAAAGGCTTTGTTACAATTGTGATAGCAAATACACTAAAGGTCATAAGTGTGCTGAGAAGAAATTATTCTACATAGATTGTGAAGAGGAAGAAGAAATGGAGCAAGAAAGGTCAAAAGAGAGGATATACTCCAGCAACAAAGCCTAGATGAAGAACAAATGAATCTGACCATATCTTGTAATGCATTGGCGGGAATAACCACTCCTCAAACCATCAAGATAGAAGGACAAATCAAGAAGAAAAAGGTAATAGTGTTGATTGATTCAGAAGTACTCACAATTTTATTCATTGTAAGGTAGCAAAAGAATTGAATTGCTTCTTATATCCAGCACCAGAGTGTCAAGTGATGGTTGCAAATGGAGGAACAATAAATTGCTCTGGAAAGTGCCATAGTATCAAGCTATCCAGATAGTGGGAATTACTCACTCCTCAAACCATCAAGATAGAAGGACAAATCAAGAAGAAAAAGGTAATAGTGTTGATTGATTCAGGAAGTACTCACAATTTTATTCATTGTAAGGTAGCAAAAGAATTGAATTGCTTCTTATACCCAGCACCAGAGTGTCAAGTGATGGTTGCAAATGGAGGAACAATAAATTGCTCTGGAAAGTGCCATAATATCAAGCTATCCATGGGAGAATATGTATTGACTAGCCCAATGCTTTCCATTCCAATGGGAGGTGCTGATGTTGTACTAGGAGTCCAATGGCTACAATCCCTTGGTACAATAGCTTTTAATTTTCAAGAACTTTTCATGAAATTTTCTATGGGAGGAAAGGAAGTTGTATTAAGAGGTATTTCAGGGAAACCGGGAAAGATAATCAGCTCTAATGGTATGACAAAGCTTCTAAAAAAGGAACAAAAAGGTGTAATTGCACAATTATGTTCGCTAGATGTTTCCACATTGGAATCATCTATTTCTCCAGATCTCCAAATAGTCTTGGACAATAATTCCAAGGTATTTGAGACTCCCAAAGGTCTCCCACCTATTCGTGATCATGATCATGCTATTCATCTGATTCTAGGAAGTGTTCCTCCAAACATAAGGCCGTACAAATATCCCTTGCCCAAAAGAGTGAAATTGAATGTATGGTTGCAGAAATGCTAGAGGTTGGTATAATTCAACTGGGTCAAAGTTCTTTCTCTACTCCAGTAGTATTGGTGCACAAGAAGGATGGATCATGGCGCATGTGTCTAGATTATAGGGAGCTCAACAAGCTCACTATTAAAGACAAGTTTCCCATTCCTGTCATTGATAAATTACTGGATGAATTGCATGGACCAATTTACTTCACCAAGTTGGATCTTCGTTCAGGATATCATCAAATCAAAATGAAGATTGGAGACATTATGAAAACAACATTTAGAACTCATGAGGGTCATTATGAAGTTTTGGTCATTCCTTTTGGCCCTACCAATGCACCCTCAACATTTCAAGGTTTGATGAATTCAATTTTCAAACCATTCCTTAGAAAATTTGTGTTAGTATTCTTGGATGATATACTAATCTACAACAAGTCTTGGAAGGATCATGTTGAACATGTAGGGTGCTACAACTATTGGAGAAAAAACAATTATATGCAAAAATATCCAAATGTTTCTTTGGAGTACAAGAGGTGGAATATCTGGGTCATATTGTATCTCATGAAGGAGTTAAGGTAGACCCTAGCAAAATTAAAGCCATTAAGGAATGGAGAATCCCACATCCATAAAGCATCTGCGAGGATTTCTCGGGTTGACAGGGTATTATCGCAAGTTTGTTAAGAATTATGGGAGAATAGCAGCACCTCTAACAACACTATTGAAGAAAGATGCATTTTCATGGACTCCAGAAGCAACAAAGGCCTTCAGACATCTTAAAGAGGCAATGTGCCAAGCACCTGTCTTAGCTACACCAGACTTCACAAAAACCTTTATTGTGGAATGTGATTCTTCAAGAAATGGAATTGGTGTTGTTTTAATGCAAGATGAAAGACCCATTGCTTTTGAAAGTCATCCAATCAAGGGAAAGTTTTTACACAAAGCTATTTATGAGAAGGAAATGTTGGCAATACTACATGCACTTAAGAAATGGTGACCCTACTTAATGGGAAGACACTTCAAGGTAAAAACAGATCATGATAGTCTTAAATTTTTAGAACAAATATTATCCTCTGAAGAGCAACAAAAGTGGGTCACAAAGATGTTGAGTTATGACTTTGAAATCATCTACAAAAAAGGGAAGCAAAATGTGGTGGCAGATTCACTCTCAAGAAAGGATGAGGATGTGGAAGCATTGTTATGAGCCATTTCTATTATCCAACCAGATTGGATAAACGAAGCAAGGGAGGAATGGAAGAATGACGAAGAGGTGTGGGCACTTATTCGAAAGTTACAACAAGATTCTAGTACGTCGGATACATTTAGCTGGCAAAATGATTTGTTATGGTACAAAGATCGCTTATACCTATGTAAGAATTCCCAGCTAAAACAAAAGATTCTTATGGAATTGCACACATATCCCTTAGGAGGGCACTCGGGATTTTTAAAAACTTACCACGAGGTTAAGAAGGGATTTTTTTGGGAGGGCCTTAAATTAGATATTCAAAATTTTGTGGCGGAATGTTTGGTTTTCCAACAAAATAAAGTTGAAATAATTAAGACAACGGGTCTATTACAACCTTTATCCATTCCAAACCAACGTTGGGAGGAGGTTTCAATGGATTTT
>APFE031538501.1:0-19150 GCA_000404065.3 Pinus taeda | reverse complement strand
CAATCTGGTTAAAGGGTCTGCTAGATGAAATTGGAAGAAAGCAGGAGAAAGTGGATGTACTTTGTGACAGTCAAAGTGCAATTCACTTGGCTACAAATCCTGCCTATCACAGCAGAACCAAGCACATTGATGTAAGGTATCATTTTCTGAGACATGTGAACGATGGCGGAAAAGTAGCTCTTAAAAAGTTCCATACACGAGAGAATTGTGCAGACATATTCACAAAGCCAGTAACAGTAGAGAAGCTGCAGTGGTGTTTAGCTTCTCTTGGCTTGCAGAAAAGATGATGAATGGGCATGGGCAAGAAATTAGGAAATTGTTGTCAAGATGGAGTTTGTTAGTTTTTGACAACAAATTAGTTATTTAGTTATGTAACGATAGTTAGGCGGTTCTATAACGATAGTTAGGCGGTTCTAATCAGTTATGTAAAGATAGATAAGATATAAATATAATGTAATAACACATGAATCGATTAGCAGTGCAGAGTATTCATCCATCCAATAAAATTCATATCTTGGCGTATCTGAACAAGGGTTCATTAAGTTAATTCTTTAATCTGTTCTGTCTCTACTTCTCTGTTTTTCTACAGTGATCAACTTGTAGTCTTTATAGAAGTAATTAACTTCATGGCAGAGCCTACACACAAATGGTACATCCTCCTAATTTAGGATCTACCATGTGATGAGCCCCCTGTATTGCAAGTGGAGACTTTCTACTAGCCCTTCTCTGGTATCGATATGTACCAAAACTCTAGCAATGGTAATGCTCCCAAATTCAATGTATTATCTATCATGGGCTAGGTATATCCTAGATTGTTCCCAATGCAACCGTAATTGTTGACTGAGGATTTGGCTCCAAATCTCGAGAATCTGTCATTTTAACCTAGTCATGGAATAGTTTTTGCCTCTCACTCAGTCGAGAATCATCATGTTGTTAGTGTCTGTGACATGCTTATTCCTTCACCAAATACTAGCAGTCGCCCACGCTCCCGCAACTTAGTACACTTAAATTTTTTCTACCCATCCTCTGTGGGTGATTTACCGGGAAAGTTCAGGCACGTGTGGCTAGTTATCATCTCACTCTAATAAAGTGGTTTCTTCTTGAGCCGATATTTGTTGTGACATGGCTTCTAAACATCCATAAGTGTGAACATGGTGTTGTGGGTAAGTAACCCTTGGGTCGACACCTTGGTTGCCGCGTATGTTGAGCCCTAGGTTCTCTATGCAAAATGTGGCTACTTGGTGACCCAGTAAACCCCTAGCTGCCACGCATGCTTATGGAGAACCAGATTTTTGATGCACATGTTATTCATATTCCCAATATTGTAACTCAAAAAGAGACGACATTTTGAGTAATGGTTTAGGCGGCTAGTCATGTAAATTGTATATGAAATCCAAATTTGTTGCCCAGGTAGGTTGTAGAAGCCCTAGGTCATTGAGTTTGGCCACTCCATCCTCCATATTAGATATAAATACCTCAACCTGGACATCAAGTTCATGGGGTTCTCAAGTTTTTGAGTGGTTGGAATCCAAATTTGTTGCCGAGGTAGGTTGTAGAAGCCCTAAGTCATTGAGGTTGGCCACTCCATCCTCCATATTAGATATAAATACCTCAACCTGGACATCAAGTTCATGTGGTTCTCAAGTGTTTTAGTGGTGTGATGCTGAGGTGGATCAACCGTTCAAATTGGTGTTGTATCCATCAAGTCTCATGAATAGTCAACCACCTCTTTCTCCATGCAAATGACATTTGTCTACTGTTGTTCCGATGAAAATGCTCAAAACATGTTGATACCTTCTGCCCAGAAAATTTGTGGCCGAGCTAATATTCTAGAAAGTCCTACAGCTGGTAGGTTATCCTTTCACAACTTATTGCCATACCTCGCAACTATTCCAATATTGCTAGCCCCATCCAAAGTGTGTAAGGTGCCCAATGTTTGAGGGTCACACAAATTGTCGTCCCCAATTTTGTCTAGTTTCTAGTAGTCCCTAGGTTTCGGCGGTGATTCTAGGGTTTTTCCTCCACAAGAGAGCCATGATTTATGCAATGCATGCTACAATACTCTCATCCAGGTTTGGCTGGTAGGGACCAATTTCTTATTTAGTAAACCTCTGTTAGGGACCAATTTCTTATTTAGTAGTGAATGGAAATTATGTAATTTATTCTATTTTAGAAAAATACAAACTTTATAAGGGAGGTAGGAGAGTGAGAGATTATCTATAGTTTCCATTTAAAAAAAGAGTTTCAATATTTTGGATATGGAGAGCGTTAAGAATAATTTAGCTGAATATTTCGTATTCTATGAGAGGCTAGAACTAACCATTTTTAAGAAAATCCCATACTTGATGATATTTTAAGATCTCATCATTAATCATCCAATAATAAGTAGTTAAACTCAAATATCAATCCATAAGGGTTCAAATTCCTTTTTCACATAATATAAAAATGCAAAGTGACCATTTCTACTAAGTAGAGTTTCATCATGTCTAAGAGGCATATGAATTCCATGTGTTGGCTAATAAAGGAGTTGGGCTCATAAACAATGTTGACCTAAGATTATAGCAATGCTGATTTTTAAACCTTTAGCGTGAAAGTGGAATTAAACTATGGTGCATCAATAAGAATAAGGGAAATTAGGCAATTAGTGGACAACTCATTAATCGAGAGACAGGATGTTCATTCTCTACATTCTGAATTAATACGTTGAAGGCGGGCAGCATTGTTGTAATGCCAGGGTTCGGCCCCGAAACACCAGACAGAGGTTTACATTGGTGCTTAAGCTTGGGACAGCTTGTGGATTTGAGTCGAATTTAGAAAATGCAAGTGGGATCTATAATATAACTTCTCCATCGGCAAGGTGAGGGGTGCAGGCTCCAACAGCATAGCCTTAATGGTGCTAGTTGAGAGCTGTCACTGTGATGAGGCCAATGCAATGAATAAAGCATGACATCATAATAAATGTCTTCAATTTCCACCCTGGTTGACTCCGGGGAGGACCTTTATACAAGGTAAGCAAGGCCATTATTCTAGACGCCCAGGTTTGTGACTGAAACGAGATTCTGCGTGTGTCAACATTGCCGGGGGCGTTGGAGATTGCGTGGACGTTGGAGATAGCGTGGAGGGAGAATTACAACTCTCGACCGACACAGAGAACGAGGAGATTAAATTTGTGTGAATATTAAAAATGAAGATTAAAAACCAAAATCCCTAACTAAAAACACACAAATACATAAATTTAGTATGAGTGGCCAGAAACCTGGAGTAAACACACAAATCTAATTGTGCATCTAACTTTCAATCTACACATTCCATTCTAATTAACTTAATCTCATCTTGCTTGTTATTTTTGGAATAAAAATTAAACCAACTAATCTACATCTCAACAAACAAAACAAAAATAATAAAATTAAAAACGAAAAACCTCACAAAAACACATAAAATTAGTATGCGTGGCCAGAAACCGGCATAAAACGGATCCAATTGTGCACAGATCTAATTGTGTAGCTAGAGATTCAATTGACACATTCCATTCCAATGAACTTAATCTCTGAAGAACACATTGATTCATCGGACAATATATTTTTTTTAAAGAACCAGACACGTTAGAAAAACAAAACCCTAACAATTGAAAGATATTATAAAATATGAATAGCTCTTCATTTTATCTCTGAAAAACACATTGATTTGTTGGACAGTATATTTTTTTTCAAAGAACCAAAGACGTTAGAAAAACAAAACCCTAACCATTGAAAGACATTATAAAATATGAAGAGCTCTTCATTTTCAAACCCAAAAAAACTCGTCAAAGCAGCTGACCTGCTCATCAGAGGTATCCGAAGAGTCTAGCAAGGTGGCAGGATTGATACCAGGTGGTATTACCAACAAATTTGAATGTGGTGTTGGCATACGCGGCCCCTCCGTGTTTTCATACTGGGCGGCATTACGTTGGGAAATAGACGACCCACTTCTCGCATCTATGCTCTCAACAAACCTGCCTCCGAAACCACCATTTGCATCTATGCTCTCAACAAACCTGCCTCTGAAACCACGATTTGCATCTACGCTCTCAGAAAATCTGCCTTTGAATCCAACATTTGTCATACTGATTGGTTCCAGAGAGATGTTGCCAGGGCCAGTGATACACCGGTTCACCCTGTCCAAAATAGGTGGATGATGTACACTGTTATTATTATGGTAGTTGTTTGTTATACCCATTGAAAACATGGAGTTTGAAGTTGTTTGTAATCAGAAGGGTTCCGCACGTGCTCCTCGTGGTAACTGCAACAAACTGGAATAATGACAGGTGAGATCCATTCCGGTCTTTGAGAATTAGGATCGTGGTTCCTTATACCCACTGAAAAGTTTGAGATTGAAGCAGGACTATAATGAGAAGGTTCCTAACATCTCCTAACATCAGCCACATGGTAACTGAAACAATCTGTAATAATACCAGGTGGTAAACACACATGGGGAGTGAGAAAGATAGGAAAGATAAAACATGCAATACAATTTTATTAACAATTTTATATACATTTATAGTACATGTGGTAACCGTTGGGATTCACATCCCAAGGTCTCTTGGACTGTTTTTGTCCATTCGACTTCCACACTAACCCATTTAGGATTAAGTGTACAACATTCCCCCCCTTAATCCTAAGGGTTATGTATCAGTCCAAGAAGAGAGTGTAATATAAAATGTGCAAAAATGCATGGCAGCACTAGGTTGAATGTGCTCTCTGAAATGTTGGTATAAAGGGCGGTGGTTTAAGGATGGCCACCAACACTCGAACGCTTAGTGCAGTTCTGGAACTCTTCCAAAACTCGCAAGAAGGTGAAGTCTTCTGCTAGAGGAAGTGATCCTATTGTTTTAGGGAAACCTTCAACCATAAAAGGGAGGTCTCACCCCGCATAAAAGGTAAAACTTCAACCTCAAAAGGGAAGTCTCAACGTGTGATGGTTTAAGGATTACCAACAACTGTAGAATGCTTAATGCAATTCCGGGAACTCTTCCAAAACTCGCAAGAAGCTGGAGTCTTCTGCAAGAGGAAGCGTTCTCAATTTTGTTCCCAGAACTCTTCCAAAACTAGCAAGAAGCTGAAGTCTTCTACTAGAGGAAGTGTCTCAGATTGCCAACTCAAGGTATGTTCAGGCATCTTTGTCTTTGGCTACAACTCTGAAACTAATATGGAAGGCTGTGGCTCAAGCTCGCTTGATGTGATTTTGAAGCTTGTAGATGACCATCATTTCCCCCCTGTCAGATACAAGGTGAGATAATGGAGAAAACTCAGCTGCAAGACTTTTCAATACTCTGGAACAAGTTTTGATATGTGTTTGGAATACCTTCTTGGTTGTTGATGCCCATTGCCAAGAAGCGATCCGTGCAAGATGAATCTTTGTTCTTGGAGGATGTTTGTTTTTGAAGCATTTGTGTGAAGGATTGTTAGTTTTATGACAATGCTTACATGGATGAAGATCAAAACAGTGATCTTTCAGATGGCAAACTCGATCACAGTGTTGGTATTTCACGATCTGTTGTTGTTGCTGCTGTGGAAGAGGGGCAGAGTCTAGAACAGTTTGAGGTGCACTGTCATGAGGAGCAGGTGAATTATCATGAATAAATCGAGCACTCTGAAACTGAATGGGCTTGGCATAGTTTGGAATACGAAAGGATAAGTCCTTATCATATCCAAGACCAGTTCTATGCTTGTTTTGGACAAGCTATTCCCAAGGTGTGATGATGGGCTTGGGAAGTGGAGACTGAACTTCTGCATCTGCATGTAACCTTGCTGCTTTGTTTGGTACTAAATCTGAATGAACTGTAACATTCTGCTGATGGGTGGTTGTCTCAATGTTCTGAACAGAAACAGGTTCAGAATGGTGTCTATTTTGATGTAGCTCTTCTTGTTATAGCTGTGATTCAAGCTGCAAAAAATCAATCTTTTCCTATGCATTTTGTAGACATGTCTGAATTTCTGAGAGAATATCCTTGCTGATTTTGACTGTATTATTCATAGTAGAGAGTATTAGATTGTCCACTAACTCTAATATTGCACTAATTGGAGCCATTTTTAATCCTCAAAAAAATAGTGAAACAATGAGGAAAAGTGATGCAGGGTTAGGCCTGCAATACCCACGATCAATAATATCTAAAACATAGAAGAATGCATCCTAGTATTTACCGAATCAAAAACTTCAATCACTGGCCAATTCACAATTTCCCATTTCAACCTGCAAAAGCTTTCCAATATATGTTCAAAATCATTCAATATTATCAATCTCGATCCACTCACCTTCACGCAAAAATAGTACTCAAATGCTTCCTAAACCATGCCAATATTCACATGAGATTATACACATCACAGTTATATCATGGTCACTGTCATACACATCACTGTAAAGCCATGTCATACATCACTGTTACAAAGACACTGTTATACACCAAAATTACTGTCATAAGGTTCACCTATACAATATCACTGTCATAAGGTTTTTCCATATAATATCATGAATTTCTGCTCAGACTTCACTCGTTGGAAAAGTCCCCTTCCTCACTCATTCAAACCTGCAAGAATGGTCACCGCGGAATTTGCTGGACAATAATGGAGAAATCGTGGAACATCAAGTGATTAAAGCTCTCCTGCACACCGATGATCACCTGTTGTCACTGCAAAAATTGTGTTCTTAGGATTTGATTTTCAAATGTGGAGCATGAATTCCTTCAATCTCATCAAGGTACTCTCCCGTCGCAGTGCAAAGCTGGACAGTCAGAGTCATCAAGCTTCTCCAACAACCTCAAATTTTCAACACCTTCAGCTCTTCTATATGGCTGCATCCATGAACATCGAGTTGTTTAAGTTTTCTGAGCTGCCCCAAACCCCGTATTCTCTTCAGATTTTCACATCCAGATGCTCGCAGCTCCTCCAGAGATACCAGTGTTTCAATACCTACGAGTTCCTCCACTTCTGTCCACCCGCTAAGGTTTAGGGCTTATAGCTAAAGAAAATTGCCTATGGCTCATTGGGGTAGCTCGGGCGGCTGCTAGATAAACATCAAAATCTGCTCACGATCTTTGGGGAGATCTCTCGGTCCAGAACCCTCAAGAAGACCACCACATACATGCAGAATCGCTTCGAGATTTTAAGAAGACCACCACACACATGCATAATCGCTTCCAGATTCGAAGCAAGCAATTGGGTGATTGAAATCCATCACACATGGCCACTAAATTGCTAGAAAATGGTGTATTCTATCCAAGAAAAAGGTCGTCCGAGGATCCTCTGTTGCAGGGGCGGATGGACCCATTTCGGTCTCAAGAGGCAGCAAACTGTTCAAACTCTGGGAGGATAAGCCGGAGAAACGTACCCACAGAACTATCGATGGATCTTGAGCGCACACGGCGAATTGAGTTTAGGAAAATTGGTGCTGGCTTGGAAAACCTCGGCAATACCTGTTTTCTAAATTCGGTTCTACAATGTCTCACTTACATAGAGCCTTTGGCTGCTTATTTACAGAGCGGTCGGCATAAGAAAATTTGTGCTTGTATCCATATAAGTGTCCATGAAATCTACAGATTCTATAATGAAGCCTTCTAGCCAATGGGAATATGCACCTTTTGCTTCGGCTGCCTCTTTTATACAATAATTGCAGGAACTGGATTGAAAACAGTAGCAAGATATTGTCTGAAACCTGCTTTGGATCTGCAAAATGGGAGTTAGGTGCAATTTCGATGGCAATGTGGGATTAATGGGGAGTCCGTCGTTGCCTCCTCCTATCAATTTGGGATTGGGGGAGCCATGGTTTCGGGGTTTAATGCACCCTCGCTTCTTTTTAACCCCAGTGGGATTCAGCTGCTCGGTTCCTCAACTCCAGTTGGCAGTCTGAGTCCTTGCCTACAATTTGCAGGAAATGACTGTAATGGTATGCTCATCAATGGCAGCGTAGTAGACAGTGGCCTTAGCAGTTTTCTCATCAGAGGTGGTCACGATTCCGTAACGCATTCAAACGCAACATTCAGTTCAACGTGAAACGCTTATGGACACAGAGCGCACGTCTAATTTCAAGCGTGAGGATTGTAAAAGAGAGAGGTCGCAGGTAACGCAGAATAGAGCGCCGATATGGAAGACAGACATGTCAGAACAGCTTGGACAGCACTGGCATAGGGAGGTTTCATTATTCAAGTTAATATGGTAGACAGAGCGCAGTTCTGTATAAAAGAATATGGCAAAAATAAACTGCAAACAAAGGCCATAAACAAATGGCTCAAATTAATTATGCAGGGTAGAAATACGCCTCCTCTCATACCATGTTAAACACACATGGGGAGCGAGAAACATAGTAAAGATAAAACATGCAATACAATTTTATTAACAATTTGATATACATTTATAGTACATGTGGTGACCGTTGGGATTCACATCCCACGGTCTCTTGAACTTCTTTTTTCCATTCGACTTCCACACTAACCCATTTAGGATTAGGTGTCCAACACCAGGTGACCTCCATTGTGGTGACCTCCATTATGGTGTCCCTGCAATATTATATTCATACTTAGGTATTGGTTGTTTTTAAAGGGGGAAATGGGTTTTCAACCGAGGCAGTGGAGATGACAGAAATGGCAATGGAGATATCAAAGATGGCAAAGGAGAAAGCAAAATGGAGATAACAGAAATGGCAAAGCAAAAGCAAAAATAGCTCTACATGCAACTATAAATAACTCACTATTGTTACCGAGGCTGCTTTATTTTCATTCTATGTTTTTAAAATAATAATGAATGATTATTTAATATTTATTTTAATTCTTCGTTTTGAGATAATAATTAATGATTTTCATGATGGTTGGGGAGCTACTTGGATGAATTAGTGGAGGCGATATAAGGAGTCCCTAGGTCGTGCTTGTAACTATATTTGCATTAGGGTTTCAATAAAAAAATGTATTCACATCATGGTAAATAAATAGGCTTTACATTGTGGTTGTAATAAAATATTTATGAGATCATGGAATATAAATAGTGGTTATAATAAAAAATTGTATTTACATTATGGAAGATAAATAGTCTTTACATTGTGTTTATAATAATCAATTTAGGGCATCATGGAAAAGAAATAGGTTGAACCGGTGAGTGAAGGGATGTAACTGTTCAAATTTGTATAGATTGTCTTAAATACAATGTTTGCTGAAATTTTCAAATAAAACTAAATTTTAGTATTTTTTTGGTTTTAAAAGATAATTTTATATAACTGTATTTTTTAAAATAATATTTATACTTATAGATTAATATTTATATGAGTTTGATTTTATTTTGTTATATTTATTAATGAGTTGGTTGAATTTTAAATAAAAATGATTAAAAATAACAAATTTGAGATGTTATTGGTATACATATTTTGATTTTTTTGTTATCTTTATTACTGAGTTAGTTGAAAATTTAAATAAAAATTATTAAAAATAACAAATTCCAAATATTTTTGGTATACATATTAAACATTAAACAATAGAGTTTTTGAGATTCTTAACTGATTTATATATTTAAAAATACATATTTAATTAATAAAAAATTATATTAATTAATAATTTATATTAAAAAATAATTATTTAATTTAAAATTGTTAATATTCTAAAGTATAGACTTATTTTAATATATAAATGAAATAGTTTTTTTCACTATATATTTTTAAGTTAATTTTAACCAAATTCCAACTTTAAGCTTGAGTCTAACTTGTTTAATATGTAGAATTTTAGGGTTAAAGAGTTTTTCAAGGAGCTAAATCTATTTCTCATTCAAAAAAATATTTTAAATATCAAAAGATTACTATATTTCTTAAAATTGTATGCCTCATTGGTGTGAAAAAATCTATTTATTCTACTAGTAAAACTAAAACTAAAATAAATATAAATGAAATATATTTAATATATATATATATAATATATATATATATTATATCTATATTAAATAATGGGCTTAGTATGAAATAACTTTTTTTAGTATATTTCTACGGAGTTATCTTTAGTGAGATTTTTTGGAAGTTTTTACGGTGGGTTTTTCGAGTAAAATTTCTCTCATATCCAAGAGGAATTTATTGAAATCGCAAGGTTCATGGGTAGTCATGTGCAAATATATATGAAGGAAATAATTGTTAAACAAATTCATTTATAAAAATACATTGGTAGAATTGTGCATGAAAATGGAGAACAAGAGCATAGTAGTCATGGAGCTAGGGTTTTTGTGTAGGTGTCATTAGGCTTTGAAGGGGATGGTCAACGTGAAAAATTCTAAGGACTAATATTACCAAGTGGGCTATTTTTCCATGATTTTTCAAAAAAATGATTGTTCAATTTCCACTTTTTATAAGAATGATTTACCCAAATTACACAATATAGAATTATTGTACCTTACAAATCACCAACATTATATAGGGAGTATTTAGAAAATAATTATAAATTTGAATCATTTTATAAATATATCATTAAACATTCTGTAATTTTCCTATTAGGAACTAGTGAGATTTGCCAATGTTTTTGAATTTTAAGATCATTTTTCATCCTTAAAATTTTCCATAAGATGATATTTAAGTGGGGGCGAGAGGGGCCCCCTCCTATCACAATCTGGTAATAGATAAAGGGAAGGGGTTCAAGGTAGGTTTTGCATTTGCAACAGAAGGTGTGTTAGGAAACAACGAAGGAGTGGATAGAGTAGTTAACCTAAGCAAGAATGGCCAAAGAAGTGATGAGGAAAGAAGTATTGTAGGGAATCATAGAGACTAGTAGGAAGACAAAACATCAAAAGGGACCACTAGGCCATGTAAACCTAAAATAGCGGCAATCCCAATGAAATTAATCATCGATAGTGAGACATATGCCTTTAGAGAGCGTGTGTGATGATATGCAATTACATGCAATTTTATGGGCCTCTAGATCACATAAAAAAATTATGTGAATTGATCAAACCCTAATAGAGACCAAGAGGGGATATTAAGTTGCATTTGTGGTCAAAAGGGTTTCTTTATTATGTTTGCAAATATGGAGGATAGAAATCGAATATTTGATGGCGGTTCCAACTTCTTTGCATTAGATGGACTGTACATACCAGCAAGGATAGAAAACATCACTCTAGATAAGGAGACATTCACTAAGGTCCTAGTTTGGGCTAGGTTGTTGTTGTAGCGTCCACAAACACCCTCTAAAATTTGGCTCGCATGCATATTTCGGAGACTACCTTGGATCATGTGATCGATCATTCCTTGGTCACCCGTATCTAAGTTGATGATGTCCCTAATTAGGGTTCCCTACTCTCCTCCAAACGCATAAGATTAAGGGCCATTCATGTGAGCAGAACCAAAAACAGTTCGCTACTATTTTTGTCTCCATGCCCCTTTTTACCCCTCCCCCTTTTGTGTTGGTGACTTTCCTTTCTTGAAGGGGATATGTGGCATCTTTTGTTTGGTAGTGCACTCATAAAGCCATTAAGAATATCAATTATGAACATTGAACTAATGAGGTTGAATAACTTGTTGGATGAGATTGTGTGGCTTAGCCTCGAGAACAAAAGATGGGATGGTTTCATATTATATTGATTGAGGTCATCGATGACACTAATGGGTGAATCATTAAGATTTATTTTAGACACTATGGTCTAGACGTATGACTTATGTTTTGACATTAGTTGATTTGTTACTTCTTACTTATGCACTCATGATGGATGGTTATCCAGAGCTAAAGCCTAATTGAGCTATGGAAGAGTAATATATAGGGTCAGAAGAGCTACTGAAAGGAAAAACCGTAAGAGGTAGGCCAAGTTGGACTATGCACCGTGCAACTCCAGTAGCTAGTAAGTCTTGTGACAGCTTTGACTGCGCCTTGCATAGTTTTGACATTCAGTCTCCAAGCCTCCTCGTGAAAATTGCACAATCTTCATAGACAGTCACACATGTATGTTGCATGTCATTCCTCTAGTTTTTTTTGGTTTTCTACTGTCATATTTCTTGTCATGAGTGTTTCTATGTCTCTAGGTATCACAAGTGTTAGACTACCCCTCAATAGCATAGGTACATTGGCTTCCACAAGAGCATATTCAATGACACTGTTCAGAGCACAATTGGGGATGAAGTCGATCAAGTGGTTACGAACTTGCCTATCTATGAAGGCATCAAGTTGTTCATGGAATAGGATATCAATATGAAATCGCACCGACATCACAGTGAGCAACACAATGAGCAGCAACAAAAGGTAGCACACTTGCATGCGACACATGCAAGAGGAAGGTTGTTGACAAAGTAGAGGTGGAGCAAAGTTGCAAGTTCTAACAGATCCACTTCTTAAGAATGAAACTTTGGAGACTGAGGCTATGAGGAAATGACACGACAAGAGGATCGCGCGAAGGTAGAACATGAGCTGCATAGGTGAGAGAAGGATTTGTAGGAGGAACATGTACAACAGGAGGCGCAACATGCATAGACTAATGAAATTGCGCCCATACAGGCCATAGATCCATTCAACAGTCGCCATGGAGCAGACACAGCGTCCAATGCTATTGATCACATGCAAGGGTATGGAGGAGCATGGATGTCATTGTGTGCATGCATGAGATCCCACCCATTTGGCACACTTACCGAGGTCAAGACAAGAAGCAAGTTCAACTGGAGCTGGACATGTATTTCGACAAGTTGATACATATGGTCACCATCAAACACTCGGATATGAGCACAAACACTGTGCATCAGTATGTTTTTGGTCCAACTGCGCTCAAGACAATGATGCACATATTATTAGATGAGTTGGACAAAAGAACCATAGTAGTGTATCCGGATGCAACAGAGGCAAGAGTTCACTATGAGTAGGATGTCACCATTTAGCTCATGAATACCATCACGGAAAACCAAACTTGGCATCAGTTCACCACTGTTGATCATCGCAAGGATGCTGGAGAGTTGATATTACCACAACTGTTCGAGTGTTAGTGATAGATTGCATGGCTTTCTCAATCCTATTTTTTCTCACATCATTACATGTGGATATTGGATGTAACATATTCTAAAGTGGAAGTCCAAGTGTCGATAGTTGAATGTAATGGTCATAGAATAGTTGAAGAGTCATGAGGGTAGGTGAACAGTCACATAGCAGAATGTCAATGGTCACCCCACCCTTTGCTATATATAGTACCTCATAACTCATTGTAAGGGATTTTGGTGAGCCAAGCTTCCGATAGGTGCATCTTAGAGAAATCTTGGAGAGTATTGTAACGAGCTTGGCTTTTCCACAGTGTAGAGCTAGTACATCTCTTTGGAGGACTAGGTGATAGTGACTGTAACATTACGCTATGGGGACCAGTGGTTGGTGAGGGTTGTACTATATGATTGGAACTTTCACTTCCTAATATAACACAACCATCATGTTTCATGCATATGTTGTTATTGTATCTCAACTATCCTGGTTACTCTAATGATATATGTATTGTTTGCTTATGCATGGATGTATGGAATCTTTCGATATACGTATCTATGAATATTACTTAGATGTGTTGTTGGTTTAACCATCACTTTGGATTTTCATGTAACATTATTTCTAGCTTGGGATGCATCTTCGCTCATGTGTTCCCTTCGAAGTCATGTGCTTTCATAGGTTTTCAATGGGTGCACGCATCCCACTTTCTATATGTTAGAACCGTTCATTCACCTTCCTTGGCTTGTTTCACATGTGACACCCTTGCTTCCAACAAGGGCATATTACTTTCTTTTTTGCGCAACTATGGTCAAGGTGATACCATACGACCCACTGATGGGATGCCTACAGCAAACAATGTGAGGTCTAGTTGGGAATTCTTAATGGGGATATGGCCCGAAATGTTGGCGGGTCAAGCATCGACAATATTTTGTCGCTAGAAGGATGGACATATGACAAGCTAAGTCCTCATCTTTTGTTTTTAGTTTTCGCACATCTATCATGGATTTTGTTATAGTTCGCTCTTTGAAATGTCTGTCCAATGGACATATATTTCACATCAAGAGGGATTTTTTGGATCACTTGTCACAAATCATGTATGATGGTCAAGGCAAAGTGGCCTCGATTAAGCATATAGATGCCTTCCATATGCTCATGGAAGGCATGGAAGATTTTAATGAAAGAGAGGTTTGTTCATTGCTCGCACACACACTTCACAACCACACATCATAATGTTGTGGCATACTACCCCATAACTCAGTGCACTCATTCAAGCAGTTCAGCGATCTAATCAAATCCATTTTCTGCCATTTTGATCTTGAAGTACATGATAAAAAAATTGTTAAAACAATGGAAGGACCCACACAAATTATCTATGAAGTTTTCAGAGCGCTTCTGTCTATTCATGTTTAAAGCCCCACAAAGCTAGATGCAATTTGAGTATCTCATGGATAGATTTGAATATTACCTTATCAAATATATTAATCCCAAGAAGAAGTTCAAGCTCAAACACTACAAAACATACTTCATTGATAATTTTGTGCAATCATAGATGGACATGGTCGTTGTCACAAGTGATTGTGTGTCATCCCCTTATCAAATAGTTCCATAACTATAGAGCGATGTGGGAGAATATGCACACACATTCGTTCAGTTATCACATCCTCCTAATATCAGTTATTTCAGTAGTCACACAGATTGGGTTACAAATCCCATGGGTTATCACATGTATTTCATACCCCAACCTCCATCTTCGTATTCTGATTATCCTTTGGATTGCACTGTCTTATGTTCTTCCATTCTACACTCTACAATTATTGTGAATGAGGACCAAGCTATAGACGAAGTTGCTATTGCACAACCAACCTGCACTGCCATTCATGAAGAGTATTATTGGGAGATTAGGCGTCAACCCTCGGCGAAGGGTGAATTACATTTGTCCAAGCGTCCTCCATTATTCCCTAACATCGCTCGTGATTCTGACATCCCTCGTGATTCTACCATCCCTAATTTGACATGTGTATCTTTGTCTGTGGATGCACCCATTGTTGATCATTCACATAACACACCAGATATTAGTCCATCATCTCACAATGTGGAGGAAAAATCATTTATTGAAGATCTACTTGGTTTTCCATTTGCTTTTTCTAGAAACACAGAGTGTGAACATTCATTCTTCTCATGTACCCCTCTGTGTGATTCATCAAATCATGGGCATGCCGACAAACATCTTGAATTTTTTGATCTTGGTTATCATGATCTCTCTACTTCTTCATTTGATAATGATGTTGACTCAATCATTGTTAATATGTGCAATGGTCTATGATGGTCTATCTATTGATGAAGTCGAAACCCCGTAGGATATCGAGGCACTTCAACTCGAGTTGATGGTTATGTCACGCCCTCGCTGTCCTGAGGTTAGTTTCACTTCCAATTAGGAAATTGTTCGAACACCCAAGGCTCCTAATCACTCATTTGTATGCACTTAGGATCAATATAACACTCGTATTTCACTTCCTGCACTCAAACTACACGATCCCTTTACTCATGCATTGGAGAAATCTTACATAGCAAGTAGGCATGCATGACACAAGTTGTCTTTTCTTCTTTTGTTTGCTTGCATGGAACAATCAAGAGTGTGCATATGCTTAGAATCTGCATGCATCATCACACCAAACCATGGTAAGTCCACGGACCACATGTCATGCACTTGCACTCACTTATGTTTTGTGGATGCATTGAAACCCAAAGTCTGTTTGGATTCGATGTTATATCTTTCATGTTTGCTAGTTCACACACGTGTGCTATTCACGAACCATGCCTTTGCCCACATGGGTCGACCAATGCGCTGATGGATTATTTGGAAGTATCACTTTACATAAGCACACCCATCAATTGTTACCTTAGGAGTAGGAGTAGTGCTTGCTTTTGGTTTGATTGCTTGCATGCATGTTTGCTTCTTACTTTGCACGTTTGTATGTTTGCCTCCTTGTTTTCTTACTCGCTTTTATTATGCATTTACTTTTGACTTTTCTTTGTTTTGTTGTTTTTTTGGTTGTTTATGTCTGTAGGTTAGTTTCAAATGAGACCATGTGCGACTTTTGCAACAGGCTTGGTAAAGTACAAGAGGACTTGTGTAGTTATCAATACTTGGTTTTCTGTCATCCTTTCTGTGTATGAAGAACTTTTTTTCTTTATTCTATGATACATCAATGGAAAATACATATTGTTTGAAGTGAACCTTGGTTAAAGCACAATGCTTGCATGCTTACTAGTGTCACCTACTCTAGTCGATTACTTTTGGGTTAATCCTTGTCAGCTCAGTCACGTAGAGCAAGATGAGGTGGGAAACCTTAACAAGCACATTAGAGGTATATATAAACTACTTCTCTGAAGGAAAAACCTCTTCTATTCTCAATAAATTGGGATCTCTCTTCTGAAGGAAAATGAAAATGAAAATCTAAAAAAAATTTGAAAATTTTAAAAATGAATAAGGTGAAGGAAGAGAATGGATTCCTGCGTAGAGAGGTGATGCAAATAACTCCATCGGGGTACTAACCATGCTCGCTTGTAGGGGAGCGATGCTTTTGTTCATGCATGAATCCTCCGGGGTAGTGTCTAGGCATGTTGGTAGCAGAGAAACACCAAAGATGAAACTAAAACTCTCACAATGATATGACTTGTGCACTAATATACCCCTCATCCCGAATTGAAACAACTGTGTTGACATGGCTTGGAATGTGTTTCAACCGACCAAGGTCTTGGTAGATGCTACATCTCACAATCAAGAAAGTGTGGAAACCAAGACGAACAGAGAAATAAAAAATACTTCTTGAGGTGTTAGAATTTATTTTCAATAACAATGTCCACTCATAGAGCTAGAGCTCTACTAGTTTGTCAATCAACGAACTCGCAAATCATAGTTGGAGTTCTACAGTTGGAGAATTGCAAAGGTTGTGCATACATATGTGCCCACATTATGGGCAGAACGGGTGAAGGCAACCAGGTGGAGTAAAAGGAGAGGCTAGGCGACCCATAGAGGGCGTGGGGTGGACAGGTGCGTAGGACGACTCGGAGAAGGTGCAACTGAGTTGGGCATCCATGTGGTGGGTCGTGCAAGGCCTGCGGAGGGCGCGCCCACCGAATGAAAGATATAGCAAACGTTTGAGAAAGTTGAAGTAACAAAGTAGGGTGTTCGTTTGGAGGATCATGTGAGGCGTGCAAAGAGTGCACCCGCCGAACAACAGGCAGGCCGAATGGTGGAATGAGTTGGTGATCGGTTGAGGGTGACTTGCGGTTGGGTGTGCCATGCACGAGGTGAAACAAAATGAAGTGTGGGTTGGTGAACGAAGGTGCAACGAGGATGTGCGGAGGGCACCCAAGGTGGGTAACACGGGCACAACAAGCGCGCTCGAGTTGGGAAAATGACACTAGACATGCAACGAGTGAATGAAGAGTTGGGAAAGTCGTGCAACGACCATTCAGAGGTGCTGACGAGCTAGACAACCGAGTTTTCTGGAGTTGTGAAAATTTGGCTAAGTGAAAATTTGGGGTTTCCTCCAAGATTTAACCTGTGTTGTGAAAATTGAAGATTATATGTATTAATTTATGTGCAGTCTCACATCAGGGAGTTTCCCCTCCCTTTATACTATTATGCAATTGTTCTTGTTATTGCTGTTTACGATGAATGTTCATGGTTTTCATTGTGTATAAAGGATAAACTAATACTTGGTAACGAAAAATAAACTAAGTACGAATGTTAGGCGTAGTCCATGATCATAAGTATTGGTGAAAAGAAAGTGGTCGGTGATGCCACACCTCACTATAGTGCGGTTGGAAGATTACAGCGAGTGTAGGGGCAATAATCCTACAACGTGTGAGTGAGATGAGCTTCCTTCAATTGCACCTTAACAAAACTAAAAAATAATTTCAATTTCAATTTGAAAACTTTTATTTATAAAATAATATTTAATATAAGTATCTGATGTGATATAGATTAAATATATAATATTTAGGCTTAATCTAACTTATACAAAAAAATTTGTTTTTTCACATGATCCCAATATAATTTCAATATTTTTTTAGTTATTTAAAATATATTTATGAATGTATAAATGGATTCAACACCCTTGAAAACCCTTAGTACACTCAAATTCTACACATCAAACAATTAAAACTCAAGTTTTTAAAAAGTTGTAGTGTGACCACACTTTTTTTTTGCCGTAAAAATCATGAAAAGTCTCGCAATATTTTAATAAAATCAACCACGTACTTTTGTAAATCAAGTTTACAACTATCAAACATCAATCTAAGTTACAATTGTGAGACTTTAATATTTTGGGTGAACAAAAGGTTTTTGATTGTGTTAAATCTATTTCCACCATCAAACACATGATTCAAACATTGCTACTTGCAAGATTTCTTTAAATTTTTTTGGGGTCCTCCCAATTCCTCTACTATGCCTTTTAAAAATCTCTCTATGATTTTGACTATACCTAACTAGAAATAGGAGTTGTCTTTAGTGTGATTTTTTGGACTTTCCATGAGGTGGAAAATTTTGAGGTGAAATCTTGATTTTTGTTATTTAAACTAGCTTTTTTACTGTAGATATGGATTCAACACCCTTCAAAACCCCCCATAGGATTACCCGTCAAGCTTCTGATTTCAATAAATTCCTATTAGATTTTAAAGAAATTTCACTTGAAAACCAACCGTAAAAGCTTCCAAAAAGTCACACTAAAGACAACTCCCTAGAAATATAGTAAAAAAAATTATTTCATACTAAGCCCATTATTAACTCCCTAGAAATATAGTAAAAGAATTTATTTCATACGAAGCCCATTATTTAATATATATGTATTAAAAAAATTCATTTATTTTATATATTTTAGTTTAGTTTACTAGAATAAATATTTTTTTTCACAAGAACGAGGGCATACAATTTTAAGAAATATAGTAATTTTTTGTTATTTAAAATATTTTTTTGAATGCCAAATACATTTAGCACCTTGAAAATCTCTTAAACCCTAAAATTCTACATATTAAACAAGTTAAACTCAAACTTAAAGTTGGATTTTGGTTAAAACTAACTTAAAAATATATAGTGAAAAAAAATATTTCATCTATATAATAAAATAAGTCTATATTTTATAATATTAATCATTTTAAATTAAATAATTATTTTTTAATATAAGTTATTAATTAATATTAATTTTT
>APFE031538491.1:0-21887 GCA_000404065.3 Pinus taeda | reverse complement strand
ATCTCCAAGTGGAACCAAGAACTATCAGAGAAATGACACTAATCAAAAACCCAGAAGCTGACTCACCCACCTGCAAACATCTATATATGGATCCCTCATCCTAGAGATCCAGAGGGTGAAATTTTATATCTTGTAAGGAATTGTTGTTGGTTTCTCTGTGGAACATCATAGTGTTGGGTGATCTAGCTTTTCATAAGGTGAAGAGGGCTTTCATGCTGGGAAGATGGCGTTGGGTCAAATCAATGGGTTGTAATCCTCTCTTCTACTACTTCTATCAATAAAGCTATTTGAGTTTTCCTCCATATTCTTGTATATCTCTGAATCTTGTATTGATATATGCATTTGTATGGTTAATATATATCTAATCCCATATTGTTTATGGTTATAGATCTCTATGCTTTGATAGTATTATGCTACTTTGACTCTATAGGTGTTCTTTGAAGCGGGACAAGTAAGGAAAAAGTGGCAAAGCTCTGTCAAAGGGGAGAGGAAACAAGCAAGGAGCCAAGCGAAAGACTGAGGTTGGTACTCTCTGCTTCTCTCTCATCTATTTCTCATAAAGGAAAACACAAGTGAGTTTAGTTTATTTGTTTCTAAGATAGCTACCCATCTTAGTGGGACTAGCAGCTCTGAATGGACACTAGTTTTCCCAATAACAGTATCAGAAAACTAAATCATAGTAAGTGTATGGCATAAGTTTATCACAATAGATAAATAAGGGGACTAGATAATAAACAAATCCAACAAGTACCTATTAAAACATACCAAGGGAAATTACCTTTCACAATAATATAAAGCAGTATGTTTGACAACACATAAACCCAATATTCTACAAAGATTACTTTGCATTATGCGACAACAATTTAAGACAGTGCATTGCCCTTTGTAATATAATCCACAGAAAATTCATCTCTTACCCAAAAGAGGATATGAGTTAGATTTTTTTCTAACACTCAGGTCAGAGAGAAAAAACCTTATAGCCAGATTTATGCATTATTCATTTGTATGGATTGTCACTGGCCAGTGTTGATGTCTATAGCACTATTTCTATAACATAAACGCCTTCATGCTTCAAGATTTCCACTGATACAAAATCTATTCTTGAGAATTGATTAAATGTTATAGTATGGGTAATCTCCACTTAAGACCACATGGTGAGCCACTACCTGATGTATTGAGTGCTTTAATTTTCTTACATATGGGAAAGTTATCCACATTATTATTTATGACTAGGTTGGCCTAGTCTCCCTCTTGGCACTAGTGCCCAACCCTAAAAGGATGTGAATAAATTCATGCACACTCATTTGGACAACATATTAATTTATTATTTCGATCCAGTGCCATATTTACCCAAGTACAATTCTCTATTTTTCTCTCTCATGCTATTTTGCTACAATTAATATTGTTGTTTTGTTAAATGTCATAGTAAATCTGAAGGGTTTCTACATGATTATATTATAGTTTCATGAATAGATCACTATAGATCTTCTATCTTTGTTCTCAACAGTATATCAGTGTTACTCTGTCTCCCCTAGCTAGTAGTATTTATAGGGCTATCTTAGGTCCGAAAAATATGGTTTTCAACCATTTTCTAGTGAGCACAAACATAATTCTAGGTTTTTATACCCTCTCTGCCTCCAGTACTCTTCATTATTTTATGTCTTTTTGTTTTCCCAGCATATTTGAGGGTTCTTTATTGCATATTGGTGCGCTTCTAAGGCAACATACCATATCGCTTCATCTACCATAATAATCCCTTGGACTATAATTAGTAGTTTCCATGCATGCTTAATATGCTTAATATTCATTGCTTTTCAAATGTTGATTTCACGGTTTAATATAAACTGATGATAATTCATTTAAATAATTTATATAGAAAATGATGCTTGTTTGTTAGGAACACTGCTTGTTTTTTGAGCACCATATATGGAACCTTGTTGGTTTCACTAGTGTGAATAGATAGTGGGTTATAGTGCCCAACCCTAGAAGGATGTGAATAAATTCATGCATGCTCATTTGGACAACATATTCATTGATTATTTTGATCCAGTGCCATATTTACCCAAATACAATTCTCTATTTTGCTCTCTCATGCTCTTTTGCTACAATTAATATTGCTGCTTTTTTAAATGTCATAGTAAATTTGAAGGGTTTCTACATGATTCTATTGTATTTTGATGAATAGATCACTATAGATCTTCTATCTGTGTCCTCAACATTATATCAGTGTGACTCTTCCTCCCCTGGCTGGTAGTATTTACAGGGCTGTCTTAGGTCTGAAAAATATGGTTTTCAACCATTTTCTAGAGAGCACAAATAGAATTCTAGGTTTTTATACCCTCCCTGCCACTAGTGCTCTTCGTTATTTTATGTCTTTTCTTTTTCCAAGCATATTTTAGGGTTCTTTATTGCATATTAGTGCTCTTCTAAGGTAGCACACCATATCACTTCATCTACCATAATAATTCTTTCGACTCCGATTAGTAGTTTCCATGGATGCTTAATATGCTTAATATGCATTGCTTTTCAAATGTTGATTTCACAGTTTAATATAAACTGATGATAATTCATTTAAATAATTTATATATAAAATGATGCTTGTTTGTTAGGAACACTACTTTTGTTTTTAGCACCATATATGGAACCTTGTTGGTTTCACTAGTGTGAATATATAGTGGGTTGGGTTGGGTTGGGTTGGATTGAGTGGGGTGGGTTGATTATGACAATAAACGTAAACCCTTCTTCTAAAGCATCTCATAATTTACAATAGCAAGAAGATGTAGTGATCCATATGTTGTCACAGTGGTAGCTACCCTTCTTAATGGATGTTACCTCCATGGCTGCCCAGTTACAGCTATCATAAATGTTGAGGGATATGTGTTACTATGCCTTCCAGGCCTTTAGTATGCCCCCTTCTTTTGTAAAGCTACGGAGCATCTAGCCCTTGCCATGAAAGGCATATTAAAGAGCATGATTAAAAGGCAGAGTCAATCATGTACCTGGGCTACTCAAGAAGATAGCTAGCCACACCAAAAATCCCACAAGGATGACTCCAGCTAAAGCAACTATAGTCCTCCCTTGAAGGGGTGCAATCATGGGATATGGTATACAAATAGATTATTTTGGTTGTCCATAATCATTCCTTGTGCCAAGTTAACTCCAATATTGGACTGTTCATCTTCTAATCGTTTGGTATCAATTTTAATATGGCAGAGATCAAAACTATCAAACTTATCTAAAAGGAGCTTTATTCAGTGGTATATTGGAGGAAAGTCATTCTCCCTACAATCCTTCATGTGAATTTAGTAGCTTGTAAAGTTTGAATTGGGCTACATTCACTACATGCATTTTAATCATAGAACTCCTCAATGAAATTAGTATTACATGCATAAAAGTTTAAACCAACATATTTTAGAATAATTTTATGGTTTTACACGTTGTCATATATTTCAACATTTCTTTATGTAATGATCCTAACTAGTGTCCACAAACTTTTCTTTGCATATTTCTATTACATTATTCTATACAAAATGGCAGACCAGGTATTTATGTTGCTTTTGGTATTTGTATTATTTATGTTCTTGATTTAGTTAGAGGTTGGATTTGTTTTTAGAAATAACTTTAAAACGATACTTCAAAAGTTTGTTTGTGACTAGTTAAATGCTTGTTGGAACAATCTGATAAGCTAGCCTCAAAGTGTTGGACAAATCTTCAATGCTCATTCAACACATTGATAGAGTTTTGTTCAGGGTTTTGAACCTAGTTCTCAATTTTTTTCATATCTAATTCCTACAGAAGCACTAAACACTACCTTGAAACAAAAAAAAAACAAAAGTACAAACAATCAAGTGATCAAAGAGCCAAAAAGTACACTGAAAAACTACATATTCATAGATTCACTCCCTAGGTTTATTCATTGGTCATGTTCTCTTGAAAAATAAGTAATACCCAAGTTAAGAATTGCAGTCTTATTATTTAAAAAACATGGTGCATTCATGGAAATAGCACATCGTCATCTGAATATTCAGATGAACAGGAAACAAGACCTACTCGAGGTACAGATGAATACTTCAATGAAATGATATATTGTAGTTGCAAAATGTGCCAAAATAGGAAACTAAAGAAGCGAAGGCTTGTTGGTATCCATAGATTGGAACATGGAGTTTATATAGAAGAGGTACATTATAATTAACAAATTGTTATTCTTATAATAAATAAATATGCACATTATTTAATACATTATTATTGATCATTTCATTTGATTTTTTTATTTATGAAAATCCACTTCCAGTTCCCAATATTCGTGAAGAGCCAATGGATGATATTGATAATAGCAACTCTCAAGATGAAGGACAAGGCACATTTATGGAAGAAGCCACTTCGCAGATAAATGAGGCTGCTGTCAATGAATTTATCCAAGATTTCTACACATGTTTTGAAGAATTTTTTGATTCACCCCTAGCTCATTTGGCTAGGACACCTCTTTATGCAAATGATGAATCCTCTATATTGGCAACACTTATGTTGTTGTTGAACTTGAAGGTTACACATGGACTGACAAACGCATGCTTTACTGGTATGTAAGTTTGGATTGATATTCCTATAAATTAATTCTCTAGATGTCTTAAAATTTTTGAATATTGTGTATACTTATAAAAATCATTTGTTGCACTATGCAGACTTTTGGCAAACAAAATACTTCCAAAGGATAATAAGTTGCCTCATGCTCATAGAGAAGTATCTTCAATAATGAAAGACATTGGAATGGAGTACAAGAGATATGATGCATGTCCAAATGACCATATATTGTACTATGGAAATAATGCAAATTTACAACAATGCCCAAAGTGTCACAGAAATAGGTATCGTCAAGATCAATTATCCAAGAAGGTTCCTTATAAAGTATTACAACATATTCCACTAAAGCCAAGGTTTGTGAGAATGTTCAAATGCAAGGAGTTGGCAAAATATATCGATCATCATGCAAAAGGGAGGAGCCAAGATGGTGTCATGCGTATGGTGGTGGATAGTAAATATTGGAAAGATATTGAGGTAAAATCACCACATTTAAGAAATGACCAAAGGAATGCAAGAATTTCTCTAGCAATGGATGGCGTAAATCCTTTTGGAGATCTTAGAACAACATATTCTGTTTGGCTAGTGTTAATTATAAACAACAATATCCCCCCTTGGATGGAAACGAAAAAGGAACATGCAATGTTAACTCTTATCATACCAGGTACCAGAACATGTGAATGCAATGCTTTCTTGAGGATTATATAAAAATATTTCAATTCAGTTAATCCTAATAAATAACTCTTTGTTCACTTAGGGAAATATTAGGTAAAGGATATGGATGTATACATGGAGCCCCTCATTGAGGAGCTTCGTGAATTATGGGATGGTGTAAATATGTTTCATGTATCAAGACCTATCAATGATAGAAACTTCATATTTCATGCGATTCTTATATGAACAATTCATGATGCCTCGGGGCTCTCTATTTGTTGTGGTAATATAATATAAATTACATTTATAACTATTACATTCATTTTAGCATTTACTAAATATGGGTTCCAATCTTATTTTAGGACTACAAACAAAGGGGAAACATGGTTGTCCATCATGTGGGCCAAAATTGTTGCATAGCTAGTCAAGGGATCTCAATAAAATTGTCTATGATGAGTATCGACAATTCTTACCACAAAATCATCGGTATCGAGTGCGTGATAAACATATGTTCAATGGAAAGGAAGTGGAAATGAGGAAGCCAATAAACATGAACCCTACTAGGCGGAAAGAAGTTTATGACAAAAAAGAAGGAACAGGCTTTCCCCTACGAACGAAAAGACTCTCTATTTTCTATAAATTAGAATATTATGAGATCCTTCAATTAGGCCACCTATTTGATACTATGCACATCAGGGAAAAATGTGGCATAGTGCTTGTGGAAACATCTAAATGGAAATAACATTGAAGCACAAATAAAGTTAAGAAAGGACCTTCGAGTTTCCAATATCATGCCACACATATGGTTGCACAAAGACAACTCATATGTTCATGCTCCATGGACATTTACATCAAATTAGAAAGAAAACATCATTTCTACTATGAAAAGCACAAGATTTCCTTCTGGCTTTGGTGCAACATTAAAAAAATTATTCACAAGAGATGGATAAGAGTTCTCAAACCTAAAAGGACATGATTGGCACAATCGGATAAAGGTAACATTGTCACATGGTATATTTGTTGGAAACTTAATTATAAAATTGTATATACTAGTGATAATATTAATTCATGCATATTTGAATATGGTTATTTGTTAATAGACATGCTAGTATAGTGATAAAATCAGTTCATGCATATTTGAAAATGGTTATTTGTTAATGGTCATGCAGTATGTGTTGCTTGTAGAAATATCAATTACTTTTGACCACAATGTCACTTTGACTATTTACAAATTATGTAAATATCTAAGGTATTTTTCAATCCATCATGCATACTCTTCCATTACTCTTATCATTTGAAGTGCATCACTAGTTATGCCTTTATATGAGTTTCTACTTTTAGTTTACAAGAAATAACAAGTCTTTATTGTAATACTTGTGGGTGGGTCTCCTATAAAGAGATACAGTAGGATGACTTGAAATATTGGAAGAGGAATGTTTCACTTTTGATGTGTGATATTCAAATGTGTTTCCCTCCAAGCTTCTTTAATTTTCAAGAGCACTACCTTGTACACCTAGTACAAGAGATTGAATAATGTGGTGCTATTCATATTCGAAAAATATCACTCGTGGAGAGATATATGAAGGTCTTAAAACAATTTGTGAGGCAAAAGGCTTGACCAGAAGGGTCCATAGTTGAGGGGTACATGGTTTTCCAGGCCATGGTTCATTTGAGTGAGTACTTACCTCAATTGCATCTTGAAGCTCCGCGATTATAAAATTATAACCAATCTTAATCATTTGAAGGAGAAAATATAGAGGGTGAAGGGACTTCAAATAGGATAAAAGGTATTAAAAAATGTTAGTAGTTATTTGTATCTTAAGTTTCATATTACATGGCTTTAAATAATTATTAATTAATTGAACAAAAACATTTTTCATTGTAGATGCAAAGGAGTGGGAGGCATTACATTTCTATGTTGCATACAATTCTGACTTTATTCTGGAATGGATGGAGAAGTACGCTGAAAAAAAATAAAAAAATAAAAATAAATAAATTAGAATATGAAAATGCATGGGCCCATATATATAATAGACATGGTGAAAACACTACTTGAGGATTTCCTGCAAGCCATAAAAGAAAGTGGCCAGAGAGATGCTCATGGAATTGGCTAAAGGCCAGTATTGAACACGAGGCAACAAAAGGGAATAACAGAGTAACACAACAACAATTGAATTTCATTAAAGGATCCATAAATTGGGAGGTGATATATATTAATATATTGCATATATTTAATAAATTTTTTGTTAGATTTCATATCCTTGAATCTAATTAGTTGATATTTATATGAATTTAGGTAAGATATTACAAAGGAATGTGGAATTTTGGTCATCATTTTCACATCAGAAAAGTTTATGAAAAGAGAAAAACTTATGATTGTGGAGTTTCAGCATCATTTTAGGTGGAATATTGTTCACATGAAAATGATAGACAACCAATCACAAGAACACTTCGCTACTAAGGAGTGTTGGAGGACATTATCGAGCTTGATTTTATGTCTTTCAAGAAAGTTATTTTTCGTGTTGAATGGTACAAGCTTATTGAAGTGGGAGAAGAAAAAGTTGTCTTGCTCTATAATAATGGATTCCACATGATCAATACATCTAGGTTTGAAGCCACTTCTAAACCTTATGTGTTTCCAAGTCAATGTGACCAAAATTTTCTCATTCCAAATTTAGAACAACCTAGTTGATCATTTGTGATTGATTATGATCCAAGAGGATGAAGAGTAACATTTGTTCAAGATGTAGAGGACCATGATTTACTTGAAGATGCAGAAGTTCCCCCTGAAGGCACAGATGGCCAAGATGGAGATGACGAAGAATTTATTGTCACTGATGCATATCACCAATATGAAGACTAAGACGAGTTTATTGAAGTTTCTAAAGGACATGAGAAACCACATGGGCATCAAATCCATGAAGATGATGAATTCATTGATTTTAATTTACCTGTAGTTTAAGGTGATGAAGACTATGAAAATGATGGTATTAATTTATTTGTGGATTTAGCGTCTATTAATGATGGGGTATATATGCCATAAAATGAGGAGATTTCATGTGAGGATGAAATTTTTTGATCACTATGTATACTTTAAGATAGTTTTAAGGATTCACTACAATATTATTTTTATTTACAAGTTAGACATATGAGTTTTTAATTGTAATGAACATTAAGTAATTTGAATGTTTAATGTTTTACTTGTGAGGATGACATTTTTCGATCACTATGTTTACTTTAAGATGGTTGTAAGGATTCACTGAAATATAATTTTTCTTTACAAGTTAAGTAATGAGTTTTTAATTGTTATGAACGTCAAGTAATTTGAATGTTTAAGGTTTTACTTGAAAGACATATATATTTGGTGTTACCGATTCTATTTTCTTATCGGTTTTTTTATCAAGGTTTTCTTATTTTTATGTTATTATGTGTTTTTTTTAAGAATGTACCCATGGGTGTTACCGATGCTACTATGGGGGATTCAATGATATTCACTACTTTTATGGAAATGTTAACAAATGCATGAGGACAAGACACTACTATGATGATGCATGAGGTAAGCTTGAATATTGTCTTTTATATGTTCAATTATCTTATATTCCTTATTATATTATGCTAACTTATGTTTGTGGAATGCAGGCAATCACTAAATTCATTCCAACCCCTATAACACCTTATAATACATCTAAGGTAATGATAGTGGTAGAACTTGATCAATATTTTTGTGCATTTAGTTAACTTATTTCACTATATATATTTATTAATATTTGTGTTTTTACTAAGCATGCATTTTGTTGGCATGCAGGATTCATTTATGCCCCTCAATACAACCAATGTTGGCATGCAGGGATCATTAATGCCCCCATATACATCTAATGTTATGAAAAATGTAAGATTCAACCATTTATTTGTGTGAGTTTGATTTGTTATTTGTTGAGAAATCTAGGGCATATATTTAATAAATTTTTTGCACAACGAATCCATAATTTATGAGGTTACAAAGAGCTACATCATGCCTACAAATGGATCACCCCATCCATATTTTTCTTCTTGTACATACAATACTATTTTAACAAGTAAACCAAGCAATATATTATTCCAAAACATGATATCAAGTTACTTTTCTAGAGTTTTTATGTAATCAAGAGGCATTTTTAGTGTTTCTTAAATTCAAACCTTAGATCATACTCTTTTCCCTTTATGTCAGTCTAAAGTTTATCCCATGCCCTACAAATCAAATCATAGGGAAAAAATACCTTAAGATTAAGGTTACTAAATACTAGGGTATTTCTTAAAATATAAACCCATAAATGCAACCCTACTACATCTTATGATGGACCTTTTAAAAGAAAATAATTATGCATACCTCATGGACACCTATCTGTAGTGATTAGTATTTTGGTTGCTATGATTCATTGCAATGGTACTATACATTTCATTGATCATTTGCCACCTTCATGACCTTCTTTTAATGAGTCTTCCAAGATATTGTCATTCTATAATGGGACTTGCTTCTTCATGTGTTCATGAAAACCATGCCTCAGTCATAACAAAAATAATCTTCTTTTTCCTTTTTTTACATAAATTACATAGAATTGTGATTACATATGCCATTATGAAGACCGAACCTAGTTACATATTTCAACATTATTCATATATTATTACATATTATTATTTATATTTGTGCCTTGCGGGATGTTTCTACGGTGACTCCAACAAGTATACAATATGTTGGTATAGAGGGTCATGTTATGCCATATACACCTAGACCAGAACCCCATAACATGCCCTTTACGTCAAATGTGGGTCCAGTCAGCATTCTCCCACCAGGACCAGAACAAGTTTCTTTGAGGAGTCTTATAGACTCATAAACAAGAATGTTAAGGCTCCTACCAAATTTTCCTACAAATGTTCAAACCAAACAAGAAATAATTGAACAAATTCAGTTATGGGAAATGTCATTGTTGGAGAGTGTAGCTCCTGCAAGAGATCAGCAAGTAATTTTTTTTTTTTTTTTTATAATTTCATTTGTTATGTTTAGGATAATTATTTTAGAAATGAAAAATAGTTTCATATTTTGGTTGGGTTCTTAACAGTTCCACAATTTCATTGTAAATGCAGGAAGTAAGTGACAAAGTGCCTAATGTATCTATAAGGGAACTTTCCTCAATCCCCAAGACTACAACAATATCATCGATGACCACAAAAGGAATGCAAGAAGTTACAATCTTGCTCACTTCAAAAGGAAATGTCTTGAAGGATGAAACAGGGCTGAAATTTTATCACTTTATTTTTCGTCGTGTGGAACAATTATTTGGAAATACCGTCCAAATGGATTGGAGGAAACAAGGCAATGCCAAAAAAGAGGAACTATTTAAAGATGTAGTAATAGCATTTGGTAATCCTATATTTGATAAGGAACTTATTTTACAAATTGCAAGTAAATACATGCACTCAAAGAGGTCCAAATTAAGGGAAAAGTTAACAAAAAACTTGATGTATCCACGTCCAGCTTCGATCACAGACCAAGTGACGTGGGATGAACTTATAAAAGAAGCCAATTTTAATAGGAAAGTCCTAAAAAATCCAAACTATACGCCATCTACACAAGGAGGAGCTAAGAGACGCCTACGAGATACAAGAAAATAAACCCAAGCTAGGGTGTGAAAAAGTGGATCTCACAAATTAGGCTCTGGTGGATATAATAGTATCGTGGTGGTATGGTAAGTGATATTTACATCTATTATATTTTCTATTTTAGGCAAAGTAACCATGGTCACGTTGAGTTAATTGTATCTTATTAGTTATTTTACCTTATAGATATGATTATCTTTGTTAATGTAGGTTCACTAGTTTCAAAAGGAAGCTTCAGAGGAAGATGTAAAATATGCCTTATTACATGGTTCCCAAGGTCTTTGCCAACACATGATAAATCGAGGGGAAAAATTAATTACTGGTTATGGATCCGAGGTTAGTTGTTTATAATATTATATGAATAATTCAATAAATCACTTGGAGGTATAATGTTATTCTAACACATTAAAGTGTGTTATCTATAGGAATCAAGTGAAACATCTAGAAGTGAGCATGGGGAGGAGATACAAGCACATGATGATTTGCTTGTTGCACAAAATCATCCAATTGTCATTCCTGAACCTTGGCAGGAAACCATTGTTGAATTTCAGCGAATGGGGGACATAAATAATGAGGAGGGAGTTCAATGTGGTGAGCATTCCACACCCACAATTAATGTAGCGCCTCCCAAAAAGAGGACAAAAAGGATTGATATGTGTTAAATTTTAATAACTTGAACATGCATTTCTCTAGCTTCTAAGGAGTGCACTAGGTTGTGAGGGTCCAAACATAAACTAATTCTGTGTGCAAAAAAACAAATTTTGAAGATACTTTGGTTTTTTTACGAGTACATACATATTATGGGAATCAATAAGACTGTTGCAGGTCCTAAATTGTATTATTTGTTTGATTATGATCAATTTGATATTCTTATATTTGTGTTGTATGTAGGTGACCTAGTCCTAAAAGTTAATTTTAAAAATTCTATCCCATGTTGCAAGAAGAAACTGGCAAGTGAAGTTGACATGAAGGACATACACCTTATGTGTTATTTCATGGTCTTGGAGGTTTGGTTGAGTTCAGGTGAGGTGTTCCTTGAATAAGGGTAAGTAAGCAATTGAGATTCTGAAGAACTTTCATATAATGGACAATAAACCATAGGTTAATTTTATGTACATATTTTGAAGTTATCAGTAGATTAAGATTTAGATTTGGTTGATTCGTCAGTATAAAAAAAAGTATATAGGTTCCCTAACATGTTTGGTAGAATTTAGCAGTCAAATTGTTGTGTGGATTAGATCCCTTATCTCACAAAAAAGGGGGGCTCAGACACAAATTTAGTGTCCATCTTGGCTGCTAATATATGTTTGAGCTAAGGTTGCTGCAAATATGCTCCATGGTCTGAGGTATGTGAGGTACTTAAAGGGCACCTAGCACAGTGCTTCAACCTGTTGCGTGCTTTAGTGGATTTTGACAGGGCCAGAGATGCAGGTGGCAGGAAGAGTGATTCATGGTTTTGTTTCAGCTTGGGTTCAAATATAATATCTTTGTTAGGATGGGATACCCAGGTGTGAAATTTGAAGAAGTCCCTTTTTGGGCTAAAGTAGCCTCTTGCGCTTGGTACTCATGGATTTATGAGTACTTACGAATTATGGGCATCACTAAGAACATTGCAGGTCCTAACTTTTATTATTTGTTTGATTATGATAAATTTGATATGCTTATATTTGTGTTGTATGTAGATTACCTGGTCCTAACAATTAGTTTAAAAAACTCTATCCCATGGTGAAATAAGAACCCAGCAAGTGAAGTTGACATGATGGACATCAACCTTATGTGTTATTTCTTGGTCTTGGAGGTTTGGTTGAGTTGAGGTGAGCTGGTCCTCAAACACGGGTAAGTAAGAAATTGAGATTCTGAAGAAGTTTCGGATAATGGACAATAAACCCTAAGCTACTTTTATGATACATATTTTGAAGTTTTTAGTAGATTCAGATTCAGATTTGGTTGATTCGTCAATGTACAAAAAGTAGATAGGTTACCTAACATGTATGGTAGACGTTAGCAGTCAAATTGCTATGTGGATGAGATCCCTTGTCTCACAAACAAGGGGGGATTAGACACCAATTTAATGTCCAACTTGGTTGCTAATATATGGTTGAGCTTAGGTTGTTGCAAATCTGCTGAAAAATGCATGTGCCATCCTTAGATGTGTTTTTTCTGTCCAATTCAGTTCAAAAATTAGAATGCCATGTGGATTAGAATTAGGTAGGGCACACTATTCCATAGGTGAGGTTATCTATTTAAGCATCTGTTGCATGTAACTTGTGTGCACTTCCCTAGAGTAGAATGACAGTTTGATTAGGATGCACGAGTTAAGGTGTCCTTGCCGCTTCTCTTATTCATTTAGTTTACTAGAATTCTAAAATTAGAATTCCATGTGGATCATGCTTAGCTAAGGCACACTATTCCATAGTTGAGGTGATAAATTATAAGCATCTGGTGCATGTAGCCTAGGTACACTTCCCTAGAGTATAATTAGGGTTTGATTAGGATCCACTAGTTAAGGTGTCCCTGCTATTTTTGTTATCCATTTAGTTTCCCAAAGAGTGTGTGCACTATTTTTCCTTTCCCAAGCTAATAAAGACAAATAGAGATGATTTTTGGAATGTTGTAAATTGTTTTGTTTTACTGTTAGTTTTCAATTAGCATTTGAGATTTCAGATCTAGCATACAAAAGTAGTTTTGAGAGTTCCTTAAGTTTGCAGGTTTGTTTTCCATGTAGTGAAATTTTAACATACTATTCTAGACATCCAAAAATTGTATGCTTCAAGTAAAGTCTGGTCAAGATTTCCTAGCCTTTTGTATGCACTAGGGACAACTTTAGACAACTTGTCTTCATCTGAATATTTTGGGGAATTGGTTTAAGTATGTAAGAGGACATAGATATTTAGTACTTTCTAGCTCTTTTATTGCATTCTGGTTGGAAAGCATACTACATACTAGCTGGTGCTTTAAACATGTATTTCAAGCAGATTCATTAAGCATATTTACCGCTTCAGGTATGAGCACATGGGTATTATCTGTGGTATAGGAATAACTTCTTGCATTCAAAATTTTATAAATAAAGAAGACATTGTAAGCCTCTCTTGTTTAACATAATTTTTTTTCCTTCTTTATACCATTTCTCTAACCATTCATGAATTCATTTTTAGTGTATCAAGAGGTTTGTGATTTGTACATGGAGATGTTGTTTTGGACATGTACAAGTCTGACATGGAAAGGGTAATCTTCTCAGGTAAGGGTAGCGAATATACTCTGTACCATAATGATTTTTTTGTAGGAATAAATTGTTACATTCCTTGCAATTCAAATAGGTAGAGGTATTCATGCTATTGATCTATCGCTAAATGGGTTTGTGCTGACAATCTTAGCGTTTTTGCTGATAGTATTTCTTTTGTTTTGTATTTTCAGAGTCCAGATGGGTACACTGTTGCATCGGCTATAGGAGATGAGACTCTTAGGTTTTGGTAAGTGTTTGGAGCTCCTGGTACCTTAAAGAGGACAAAGTGCAAAGATGCAACTGGTGATTTTAGCATGTATCTCATGCATATCCGCTAAGTAGATTGTCCTCCTTCAGAAATGAGCACAGGGGTATTATCTACTCACATTGATTTAGCTAGAACCAGATGACCTTATGGAAATATCCATATATGGTTAAGGTAAGACAACTTTACATGTCACACATCTAAGTGATGCATCTAGCAGAGGTATTCATTGTATTGATCTAATGCTAAATGGATTTTGTGTTGAAAGTCTTTGTTTTTGTGCTGACAGTCTTTCCTTTGTTTTTGTGTTGACACAATGACACCATTTCCTTTGTATTTGGTAAGTATTTGGAGCTCTTAATACCTTAAAGAGTACCAAGATTAAAGATGTGGATGGCATGTTAAACATGTATTTCAAGTAGATTTGTTAAGAATACTTACCGCTTCAGGTATGAGCACATGGGTATTATCTACAGTATAAGAATAATTTCTTGCATTCAAAATATTATAAATAAAGAAGACATTGTAAGCCTCTCTTGTTTAACATAACTTTTTTTTCCTTTTTATACCATTTCTCTAACCATTCCTGAATTCATTTTTAGTGTATCAAGGGGTTTGTGATTTGTACATGGAGATGTTGTTCTGGACATGTACAAGTCTGACATGGAAAGGGTAATCTTCTCAGGTAAGAGTAGCGAATATACTCTGTACCATAATGATTTTATTATAGGAATAAATTGTTACATTCCTTGCAATTCAAATAGGTATAGGTATTCATTCTATTGATCTATTGCTAAATGGGTTTATGCTGATAGTCTTAGCCTTTTTTCTAATAGTCTTTCTTTTGTTTGTATTTTCAGAGTCCAAATGGGTACACTGTTGCATTGGTTGTAGGATATGAGACTCTTAGGTTTTGGAAAGTCTTTAGAGCTCCTGATACCTTAAAGAGGACAAAGCATAAAGATGCAACTGGTGCTTTTAACCTGTATCTCACGCATATTCGTTAAGTAGATTGTCCTCCTTGAGGAATGAGCACAGGGGTATTATCTGCTCACATTGATTTAGCCAGAACCAGCTGACCTTATGGAAATATCCATATACGGTTAAGATATGATAGCTTTCTAGGTCACACGTCTAGAGTGCTACATCTGGCAGAGGTATTCATTATATTGATCTAACGCTAAATGGATTTTGTGTTGAAAGTCTTTGTTTTTGTGCTGACAGTCTTTCCTTTGTTTTCGTGTTAACACAATGATAGCATTTCCTTTGTATTTGGTAAGTCTTTGGAGCTCTTGATACCTGAAAGAGTACCAAGAGTAAAGATGTGGATGGTGCTTTAAACATGTATTTCAAGCAGATTCGTTAAGTAGATTTTCCACTTCAGGTATGAGCACATGGGTATTATCTGCGGTATAAGAATAATTTCTTGCATTCAAAATATTATAACTAAAGAAGATAGTGTAAGCCTCTCTCATTTAACATAATGGTGTTTCCTTCTTTATACCATTTCTCTAACCATTCATGAATTCATTTTTAGTGCATCAAGAGGTTTGTGATTTGCACATGGAGATGTCGTTATGGACATGTACAACTCTAACATGGAAAGGGTAATATTCTCAGGTAAGAGTAGTGAATATACTCTGTACCATAATTATTTTGTTGTAGGAATAAATTGTTATATTCCTTTCAATCCAAATAGGGATAGGTATTCATTCTATTGATCTATCGCTAAATGGGTTTGTGCTGACAGTCTTAGCCTTTTTGTTGACAGTCTTTCTTTTGTTTTGTATTTTTAGAGTCCAGATGGGTACACTGTTGCATTGTCTGTTTTTTAGTGAATGATTCCTTTCTATGTTAATCATGATGCGTTGATATTCTATAATTGAATGCACAGTTACATGTATGGAACTCAACAATTGTTGCTCTATATTTTTTTATTTAAATATTTGCACCAGTGTTTATGATATTATGACAAAATTTGTCTTGTGTTAGATGTGAGTGTCATAAAAATGTGGAGGATGGAAACTTGTGAGATTGACGTCTATTTATAGAATTCAGAGATGGCTATGATATCCATGCTTAGTGTAGCTTCCACTTCGTCTCTCGCTATAGCAAAAAATCTACGCTGCGACTCTCTGGAATCACTAGTGTTGTATCGTAGAGCCTTTAATTGTGGTCTCGGGTACCTATTTGTTTAGTGAGAAAGGGGTTAGATCTAGGGTCTTGCTTCAGAGGAGGAGGATTGGCAGTACACGAATTATGAGCATGGATGAAGCAGTGGAAGTCTATGTTAAGGCTACCGCAGGTGCACTTGACAAGCTTGGGGACTGTAAATAGTTTTTCCTATCATGTTCCCTTGTTTTAGCAGAAGTATTCAATCTTGCATTTCCTTTTTTCTTCGGTTTTTATTTCATCTTTATTTGTCAAACAATTTGTTATGGTGTATTGATGCATTTTTGGAATTTTAATTTATGAAGTAAAGCTTAATTTATCGAACACATCTTTTCACAAGTTCCTTGGGGACTATAAGTAATTTTTCTATCACTTTCCCCTTTCTTAGCAGAAAGATTCAATGTTGCATTTCCTGGCTTTCATTTCATCTTTATTTGTCAAACAATCTGTCGTCTATCAGTGCATTTTAGGCATTTTAATGTATGAAGTAAAGCTTAATGTATTGAACACATTTTTGAGCAGGTCCCTTCAACCAGAGGGTTTTTCTTACTCTAGAGGAAAAACAAGTCCCATGCAACATGAAGTGCATTGATACCAATAAGAAACCTGATTGGTAACTTTCTGGTTCTGAGGCCCATATATTATTTTTCATTTTCATTGTAGGCCATTACTTTATGGCTATGGTTAAAACCGATTACAAGTGTGAGACTGTGCCTATGTTTATGTGGGAAATTAGGGGGAGCTAAGTTCAAGATGTTGGTGCACAGGTTTTTGCATATGAACCCTCAAGGAAAAGTTTTTGTCATCAAGATTGATTATAAGTGGATTCCAGAATCCGATGTTATAACCCAGATATTGGAGGAAAAGTACCTAGAACCACCTTTGGCAACCCCACCTGAGAAGGAAATTGTGTATGTATTCTCAACTCTTTTCAATGTTACATTTTACCATAACCTATAAGTTAATGATGGAATTATGGATCTATTGCTTCAAAAGTGAAAATGACGTCTCAAACCAATCAGAAAACAACCCAAAAAATATATGTACTATTTGTTGCTCCATAAAACAACCGAAAAATTTGCATCCATACATCAAAATACGATTCCATATTCCATAGTTGTAGATAGACTATTATTGTGGGTAAGGTCACTGCAACGTGATCAATATAACATCCAAGAAATGAAGCAAGTCCGCTCTAATGATTTTGCTACACAAAATTTACTGGGTAGGGCCAGCAACTGAGTCCTTTCATATAATGCTTGTCTATTAATTTATCCCAAGTTTGCTGAAAATGCATCCGCTCTGTCTGTTTTTGCACTTGCTACTATTGTTCTCATTGGTTGCTCCTTTGGGATACTTGTAGGTTAGAAGATGTATCATCATTTGTGATAGACTGATTAATTGCTCCCAACTGCTCCTTGAACTTTGAGTCTGCAATTTGTCTATTTTTTTTACTTTATCTGTCATCTGTGATAAACTGATTAATTGCTACAAACTACTCCTTGAATTTTGGGTTGGCAATTTGTGAATATTTTTTGGTAGCATAACCAACTCTTCATGCCACTCAAAGCCCAATATTCATATGATCTATGACTTTAATTCTCTTTGTCATTCTCTTTATCCAATTGTTACCAACACAGACGTTCATAGTGCTCACTGCCCATCTTTATAAACTATCTATTCATTGTTGCATGAATTACTACCATCAAGATTTCCTCACCTTGGTTGCTTTCACAATTCCTTTCCACATAATGTTTTTGTTCAGAGGCAGGAATAGAGTGTGAGCAACTCTTCGTCTATTATTCTTCAATAGCCATTTCAAATCTTAACAGCTGCCTCTATTGTTCCTCAATAACCATTTCAAATTTGGACTATTGGTTGGTAAGGATAGCTGCTTCCAAACGAAGACTCGTTTTTCTCCACAACATTCATTTAGGAGGCCTAAAATCTGAGTCCTTGCATATACACCCTTGTGTATTAATGTCTCCTTAGTTTCCTTAAATTATTTCTACTTCATTTGGGTTTGTAACTACTTATGTAATTGATTACAAAGGTCAATAATTCCAACAAATAACTAGATCTGATAAGTTTTCTTAGATAGTTGGATTTAGGATAATTTAACATCCTCTAATAGCCATTTCCCAATAATGGCAAATGCCCTTACAATTTCTTTCTAGACTATTGAATCCCTTCCATTACCTTTTGATTCCTTTTCAAATCGCTAATTTACAGAGCATAATTCCTGTCCTCAAGTAATCAACTCTAGGCAAATAGGTAGACAATATTCCATTTTCTCATCTTTTAAGAGTTAAAAGCAACATTAGTGCTGAATAAAGACAAATCAACAGAGTTCCTTTCCTCAGCCATTGGCTCTGGTCAACTAGATATGCATCATTCCCTTCTATCATTTTAAGGGTTTAAACACTATTAATACTATAGAAATTGTTTTATTATAAACCTTTCTGAGGAAATATTGGCTTGGTTTGGTTTGTAGTTTATTGAAGCAATATAGAGTAGATTTGACGCGATATTGGATTGATTTCATTCTACTTTAATATAAACCAAGAAATCTGGCTGACAACCATTAATATCATAATGATATTACAACATGATGCTTTTAAGGTTGTCATTAAGTACAACTTAGGAGTACCTAATTTTAATATTACAATGGCCGAGGATGCTTTTACATCAACTTATAGGCTTAAAGTTGGAATTTGTTTGCTAGTATGCGAGTATGATTACGCTTGAAATATTGCATGCTCCAAATTGAACATTATCCTTTACAAGGGTGAGCTGATTCAGTTAGCTCATGTGCGACAACAAATGTGAAAGGCGGAGCAGAGTTCCTTTCTTCAAGCCATCAGCTCTAGGAAAACAGGTACACATTACTTCATTTCTAAGCATTTTAAGAGTTAAAAACAACAAAGTAGAGTTTATGTCCTCAAGCCATCAGCTCTAGGCAAACAAGTACACATTATTCCTTTTTCTCAGCTTTTAAGAGTTAAAAAACAACATTAGTAATGAATAAAGACAAAACTATGGCCATGTGAAAATGGATACACTTTATTCCTTCTCTCAACTTTCAAGGGTTTAAATAGATTTAATACTAAATAAATTGTTTCATATTAAATTGTTCCAAGTTGGCTTTGTTTGATTTGTAGTTTATCGAGGCAATATAGGGTAGATTTGACGCATTGTTGTTGGGCTAATTTCAATCTCCTTTAATACAAATATAAAGTAAGAAACCATTAACATCATAATTATATTACATCATCATGGTATTTAGGTTGTGTAATTAGGAGTACAAATGAAGAGCTTATGGATGTTTTCTAAGTTACTTGATTTTAATATTATAATGGCCGAGCATACTTTTATATTAACCTGGAATAATAGGTTTAAACTTGGAATCTGGAATGATATGTTTAAACTTGGAATTTGTTTGTGAGTATACTGTATGATGGTGCATCCAACAGTTTTAAAGCTATTCAAATATTTCTCTAAGTTTAAATTTGTTTGTGTTTTCTCTATGGAGGGTTGATGTTCCCATTTTTATTTTATATAAAATCAAAATAACATTGCCAGTCGTCTGGTATATGTCCGTGGGGTAAAGAATCAAAATGGATCTCGGTGGACACAACTTTTCTTTCGAAGAGTATGTAGACCATTTAATGAGTGCGTGTCCAAAAAATTGTGTGTAGTGGTGGATGTATATTCTTTGGATGCGTGACGTGTTGAAAGCAACACAAAGCCCTCTAATCTGACTTGTGCATTAGTGATTTGAAAAGGAATCAAAAGGTAATGGAAGGGATTAAATAGTCTAGAAAGAAATTGTAAGGGCATTTGCCATTATTGGGAAATGGCTATTAGAGGATGTTAAATTATCATAGATCCAACTATCTAAGCAGACTTATCAGATCTAGTTATTTGTTGGAATTATTGACTTTTGTAATTGAAGTTATTGATAGTAATTGACTTTTGTATGTTCCCACCATATGCTATTTTTGGATATTTGTAGCTTCGAAGATGCATCTTCCTATATGATAGATTTATTAATTGCTGCAAACTGCTCCTTAAAATTCTTGATTGGCCAATTTTTTATCATGTTTTTCCTTCACTGTGGTTAAAGGATTTATCCTTCAGCATATGCATATCATTTATGTTACTTGAATGTATAGATCTTATGATATATCTCTAATTCTCTCTTCTATTAAATTTCTTTCAACATAAGTTGCGAGAACACGCAGCAGAGTGGGAGTGTCATTTACAAAAAAAACTCATAAGTAGAGTGTCACAGGAGCATCTATTTTATATTTATGTGTATATTTATATTATATTGCATTTGCATTCAAAAGAGGCATGAAGAATTCTAAACTAGTTACCCCAGGGCAACCACCTTGAAGCCATCACTTGTATGAATAAGACCACAATACATAAGACTAAACAGTTATACACCACTAAAATTTAAATTTGTCAATACATATGGCACACATATTTACAAATGCATTCCTCATATTATTTTATCAATTTAAAAAATAAATCGTCGTGTCTTTGCACCTTTTGCGGCAATTGCTAGTAGACCAGATTGGTGATACTCTGCACTACCAACACTCCAGGGGAATGCAAACCACCAACCCTTTTGAATGAAGATTCATTTTGCTCAACCTCTCTTCATTGAACTCAATTTCTCATGCTTCCCAACTCACTATTGTAATAAGTAATGGCATTTGCGAGAGAGTTCTCTCTGTGATTTACTGCAATAGCCAAAGTACCATCCAGTTGAGTAGTTCGTTGGGAAGGAGGACAAATATTAATTTTTGAACCAACTTGCCTCTTCTATATTTGATGTTTTCTAGTTCAATCACCACTTGATATCATGTCATCTGGCTAGGTCGAAGACTTCACTTCTCTCTCCCTTATCTCCTCATTTAGGGAAAATCCCATATTATTGTTGAGTATTAATGTTGATTGAGATTCTGCAAGTTTTAGTCAGAGATACTGTTCACTCTTCTAATAAGAGTTTTCAAATGCTTCCCATCCCACTGCAGAGAAAAATAGGTGATGTACTTTCATTTTAAAAGGGTTTGAAACTTACCTAGTATTTTCACTAGTATTCACGACATTTTTGGGCTTTGATTGGGAACTGTTAGCCTCCTGCTGCAGCAAGTTACTCATATTTCATGATTGACATTTTTACAAACCAAATATGTCATAATTTGCATGCTGCAATGCTCCATATTTGCTAAACAGTCACCAAGAAAAGAAGGCTACTCAGAGTTCATCTAACTACTTTCCAAATTTTGAGAAGTTATTCCAGTTTTGTATAATTTTCAGCTAAAGGGAGGTCCAAACAGCTTAATCTTGGTC
>APFE031538489.1:35199-46755 GCA_000404065.3 Pinus taeda | reverse complement strand
ACCTTACTCCTTGTTTTTTCAGCATTTTCATTTCTATTTTAGGATTAGATTTGCTTTTCTAGATAGTTAATAAATGAAGAGCTTATATCTTTCATGTGCTTAATGTTATATGATGATTTTTTGGACGGACACTACTTATATTTTGTTGTGTGTTGCATGGATGCAGATTCTAGATTCTCACATTCCTATAGTGCAGCAATGTGTCCCCAAGTGGAGCCAGATGTTGACCACTATGTGTCAACTACCTATTAGCAGTACACCCCCTCTTCTTTGCAAAAGGGATAGCCCTTGATCAACGTGTCCGTGCCATTCGACAGTCATCATTGACCTGATCATGTTATGTTGTAAACCCAGTTTGCATGTATAAATTGTAAATAATCTTAGCAGATCTGAGTCATGTATGTAAATTGCCCAGGTGGACCTAATTTTCTAGTGATAATCTACGTTCCAGAAGGTTTTTTGTCTCACCGATCCATGATCGGCAGAGTTTTCCTTCAAACTAACCCCAAAGCCGGAATGGATTTTGTCATTAGAATCTTAGGGGAATCTTAGTGTGTTGATTTGCTAGATTATGTTTGGTCGCAGAACTGGGTGGTCTATGAGGGTCTATGTCAAATGGGTTTTCCCCCTTAAGATGTAAAATTGTAAAGTTCATGATGTAAAGTGTCTTGAGGGTTAGAAAATGTTTTAATTCCCTCATAAGTCCTAAGTCCTAGGTCCTAGGTAATTTTTCCAAAGACTAAGTTCGAGGATCCATTCAAAATTAAAAAAAAAAAAATTAAAAAATTTAGAAAATTATAAAAAATAAAAAAATAAAAAAATATACAGAAAATAAAAATCAAAATAATAGGATAAAAATAAATAAATAAAGTTACAAATAATAATTAAAAAATAAAAAATAAAAAAATAAAAAAATAACTAAAAAAATGAAAATGAAAAATAAATAAATTAAAAAATAATTAAAAAATAAAAATTTTAAAAAATAAATAATAATAAGTCCAAATTTTGAGTAAATAAATGCAGAATTTTAATTTTTTAATATATTAAAATGCATTTAAAAATTCGACGGATGAGATTAAAAAAAATCTTGATCTTCATCGACGGTCGAGATTAGTTTGACATGGATCACTCGAACTAGCCATTGGGATTTTTTCCTTTAAATAGGGTGCTAGGGGTCATTTGAGATCAGATTAGATCTCAGAGTCTGGTGCTAAAGAAAGCTCTCTTGTAGTCATTTTTGTGCAATAAAGAAAGACTTTGGGGTTAAAATTCTTGCTGGTGTTACTCTTCTGGAAATGCTGTAAGATCTTTTATTCTTTCTGCATAATTTTATTTTTAGCTATTGATTTTAACTTAATGAAGATTGATTCAGGCACAGGTATCTTGTCTGATCTCTAAGGTTTGAATGATAGTTTAGATTCTGAAATATAATGGTAGGTATCTCCATTTGATCTGGATTTCACTATTGTTTTTTCCCTCTATGTTAATGGTTGATTGTAAGCTGTGTAGGAAATCCTTTTTTTTAGATTACTGGGCGTTAGGGGAAGTTCTCGGCTGAACTAGCCAACTCCCGGATTGTGTTTTCTGAAAGAGCCTAGCTAGATTTTAATCCCGGGCTTATCATTTGAATTTTTTTTTAATGAATGCATGAAGGGTTTTCTGAAGTATCTCACATTAAAATTTAAATTCTGAAAATATTTATGTGGCATAATGAGAAATCTGGCTATTTTAGAGTCTGCAGTTTGTGAATATTGTAATTATTTAGTCAGGGTTTTCAATTTCCTTTCTTGCACATATTATCTTTGGGTGTTCTGTTTTGCCATTACAAGTTGCAGGTTACAGGTCTGAGGAGAAATTTTTGTTTGAAGCCAGATCTAGGCCCTGGAGGGTAAGATTTGGCCTCAGGATCAGTTCTTGCAGGTTTTTTCGCTGAAGAAATTCGAGATTTTCCAAGGTATCTGTTTGTTGGGGTTTCATTTAAAATTGCTTTCCAAAAATATCAACCAGCAATCTTGCATTCCAAGGGTTTTAAAATCATTCATTTTCAGATCTAAATTTTTTTTATGAGGGTTTCAAGAAATCTAAAGGAGAGCGAGTTAAAAATTTTGTCAAGATTTTTGGAAAATATTTAGAGCTCCTCTCACTCTGCTGCAAATCAAATCCTTGTCTCCTCACATCGCCATTTCCGCATTTCTCTTCAACATTACTTCCTGTGGATTCCTTCCACGCTGCTCCAGCACCTGCAAACAAAACAAAAATAAAAAAATAAAAATATTTAAAAATTAAAAAATATTTCGAAAAAGCTTAATAAAAAAAATTGAAAATTCATTTTTTATGGTCCATTTTTCTATAGCTAAACTCACTTAATGTTTATTTTGAAGTTAGCTATATGAAAGTGGTAACTGGTCAGTGTTAAATTTTATGATCATTTAAAGCATTTAATTTTTCTTGAAGTTTAATTGCTGGATCATCGTTAAAGCATTGTGAATTCACTGGATATCTTGCATTGCTTGGGTTATTTGATGATAAATGTTTGTTTTACATGGTTCATATTTATGCAACATTTAATCATTTAATCATTAACTCCATAAGGCACTGGTCCATTAACTTAATAAAATCAATTAAGTGCTTGTTTCCTCTCGTGTCTCCCAACCCAACTGGTCCCCAGTTGGTCATCCATTATCCCATAGGGTCTACCCCCCTTAGCCACGGGAGACAGGCTTAAACGGAGAGATCGGGGATCAGGGTGACAGCGCCCGGTCTAAGCGTTGTCGTGACAATCTGTGCGACAACAGATAGAAATTTTAATATAAATTAATTAAAAATAATAACGGTAATTTTAAGTAACTAAAAGAAATCAAAACTATAATGCAATTTCCTTTTTGCTATAGAACCAAAATAGATCCAAGCTGCAAGTATTTACAAATAATGTTTCCACTTTTCTTTGGTTCCTTCGTTATATATATATATATATATATTTCCAAATCAAGATCCCAAATGACAATTTGTTTTAATTGATCACGACTTCCATTTTACCATTTTTTTTTATAGTTTTCTACTTTAATTTAGCTATATCTAAACTAGGTGGCAGGTATTCGCTACTATGTAGCTTGTTGAAAAGTTATGCCCATTAGAAAGTCACCCTAACTAGGTATTTTTAATAAAGAGGGGGCGCTCATTTTAATAATCATCATTCTTATCAAAAATATTTTAGCAATCAATATATATCCACAATCTAATTTCTACCTCAAGACATGTTATCCACCACTAGTTGGTGATCCCATAGAATAAATTTTCTCTTAGATTTGTCTTCAGTTGACGGCCAATAGCCCCTTGTAGCTACTTGATAGCCTTGATGTGTTACTTTTCTCTGCCACTTGAGCCAACCATTGTGTAACCTCGCTCATCTGTCATGATCGTATGTTTGAAGGTGGGCCATCTAACCCCAAGGGTATGTTTTCTATTATGTAATTGGGTGTTTATGCTTGTTTTTCTTGGGCACACTTGGGCTTGGATTATTGGGTGACTTAGACGAAGGGTTATGAATGTACTCTTGTTCCCTTACGTCAACTAAGGGAGGGGGTGAGGGGGGGGGGGTCTTGAATTCTAGTTTCGTGGGATCTCCTTTATTGGCTATTAGCTTTAGGATTAACACTACATGAAAAACCCTGATTTTGGTTGCGTGGTCTTGCTTCCTAACACCATATATCTGACTCCCCTTCGCTCATTACAAGCCCTTTTCACATTTCCCTATTTGGGTCCACATTTGTCATTTGGGTCCACAAGATGTTAGCCTCCCCTTCCCCTTGTCCACACCTTGGGTTTGGCCTAGAACAATGCCTCAGAGGATGATGTAGCTAAAAAGAAAGATAAAAGCATAATACGACCACATATAGCAAGAAATGTACCACAAAATGCAAAACATGGTTGGGACAATAAAATTTAGTGTGTGGGAAAATTCAAACATGAGCTCTACCCCCTATCATTATGGCTATCACCTTAGTTCATAGGGCCTCTATGATTGCTCCTTGCATCATTAAGGAACCCATGAATGTTTCAACCCCTTGCGGGTGATGAACTGCCCCACCTTGAGGGGGTAATCACTACTATATCTTACACATAGCAGGCAGGGAATTATACCAAAGTCGTACCCCTTCTTGACATGGAAATAATCAAAATGACATAACATCTAACTAATACAAACATAATGAAATAGCATAATGAAAAAATACATAACTAATTTAGTAAGCATGCAAATAAGATCACTTCAATGAAATGGAAATCAAATAAGCAAAATTTGGAACTAGCTTAAGGTTTAGGAATTCCCCTGATAACATTTAGATTATACTCGTGCGATACGTTTTGAGGGCTTTCCCATTTACGGGCAAAGTTAACTTCTTGCCCTCCAGATGACAAATATAGAATGAATTTTCACTTGCAACTTCAAGAGTTCGTTAATGACCTAACCAAAGACTTTCAAAATTTTCATAATTCCTTGGCTTTTCTTCTTTCTTGTTCCATAGCGACACTATGTCTCGTATTTGGAAGTCTCACTTGTCATATTCATTTTGTCAAATTTCTTCTTGGTCGCTTCTTGGCTCTTGATAAGGTGGTCAATTTTATTCCTCCTGTTTTCATCCAACTTGACTAGCATAGAAATCCTATCCTGCATGGCTTTTGTATGAATGGAAGAATGTTGTAAAACAATGTATACTGAGAGTTGCAAATGAATGGGAATACCACTTGCATCCTATATACTAGCTAAAATGGGCTCTTTCCAATTGAATACTTGGTGAACCTATTTTCCCATAAAGTGTACTTCAATTTACTTTCCCATCTCTTTTTTATGATGCTCATTAAATTTATTACTAGGCTCAACTAAACCATTGCCTTGGGGATAGTAATTGAAAGAGTGAGATAGGATGATACCATGGTTAAAGAAAAATGATGATAATCTCACAGAACTGAATGCCTTGGCATTATTTGTTGTAATTTTAGAAGGGACTCTGAATCCAGTGATAATCTTCAAGGAAATTAATGACTACCTTATCAATCGCCTACTTGGTGGGTATGGTTTCCACTAATTAGTAGTGGTTAAAATCCACTTATGACCATTGGTAGAATTATCTTAAAATTTACCAATAAATTCAAGGTCCCATTGTTGTGATGGTGCGTCTACTACTACTACTATTGGTTGCAAAGATTAAGTGGCCAACTTTTGATTTTTTGTGAGGAATTGGCATAACTAACATTGACAATTTTTTGCACATCAATGATAATAGTGGCCAATAGTAACCACCCCTAGATATTTTGTGCATGGTTGTTCTTGCTCCTTGGTGAAACTCTTCGATTTTGGGCTTCCTCTAGACTTACCATAAAATCAACCCATCGAGATTCCTCCATCCAAACCCTTGAGCTATGAATTAGTACTTTGAGGCCTTTAACCTTAGAGATCTTCTTTCATGCTCAAGAAGGTGTCTAGGACTACTTAGGTGTTTGAGGTAATAGATAATATCCGTGTACCACTGACTCTACTCTAACTTCTGAGTCACTACATGTATCATGGTAGAACCTTCAGTGTTAATTTCGAGGTCATCCTCATTATCTTCAACCATGAGTTTTGCAAGTCCTCAACCATTGATGGTTTTCATGGGTTTAATTTGAAAGTTGCACCCCTAGATTTTTGCAACCCACTTGCCTCATGTTCATAAGTAGTTTTGTTGTCATAAAATATCCTTAACCACACGATGAGGAATTGTTACCTTTGCGAGTTGTGTGTTGAAATGATAAAGTTCCAAATCACGCCACACGATTTGAGTGGCATTTGGGTAGGTCACCCATTGTCACCTCAACAACCTACCTCAACTTCGAGGGGGGCTCCCCCATTAGGATCACTAGGGCTTAAACAAAAAAGTGCAAGGTGATGTCAAAAGATGGCCCTAGTGAAACAAAGTTTGGGTTTTTGTATAGGAAAGAAAATGAGGGTGATTGAAGGATATAAAGACCAGTGCTAATATTCAAGAGAAATATGCGGGGTCATGATCACAACCTCCTCTTTGACAATGCTTCCTTTAGGACCAGATGGGTGAGGAGTTGGGGGTGAAACTATCACACTCAAGCCAATCAAGGATAACCCACAAGGAACACAATTTCACTAGGACGACCTATTCATTTGAGATGCCCTAACCACTATATTAACAATTATCACCAATTTTCCACAAATTTGGTTGAAGATTCCCCCTAAAAGGGATTGTGCAACACTTGAAAATGTGTATTTTGATGAGAGCCAAGGGTAAGATAAAAACCTTAGAAGCATAGACTTCACCTTCTCGGTGATTGTGTCACTCATTGAATTGGTAAAGTGATTTTGTGGTCGTTGGTCTATCTGTCCAAAATTACCTAATTAAAGCACAAATTATAGGCCAGAACTAAGAAGAAACATAGAATATTCAACCCTAACAAATGATATCTGTAAATTGAAGGGAATTTTTATTAGCCTCAAGAGAGGAGTACTCTCACTTTTCAACCATGATTACAAATGAAAAAAACACCTAGAATTTAACTCCTTTACAGTGAAATATTATTATTTTTATGAGGATTTTGTCTAAAAGCAGCCAAAGCAAATCTAGCTAATTCTTGAAATTAAAATAAAATAGTGGCTTTGCCCCAATGTACAAGAAAGAAAGAAAGAAAGAAAATTATTTTAACGTCCACGAGGCTAAAGATAGCCAATGGGACAGATTGCTTCTTCATTTGGTTGATGTATTTGGCCCTCTTTCTGTGAAGCTGCACAATAAATGCTCCCAACTTTTTGACAAACCCCTCGCTAAATAGATTATCCCAAGAGCTAGCTGCTAGAATATCTGCATAACTTTCCTTGTTGTCTTTGAAGGCCTCACACTCTAAAATGAAATGTTTCTCTGTTTCCACTTTTCCGGAAGAACAAAAAATACATACTCTTTCCTCCCACACTTCTTTTGGCCTTTTCCAGCGCTGTGTTTCACAACAGAGTTGATGAGAATTAGTACCTAACTGAGCAGGGTTGCGGGGGAGGGCCCTCGCTCCCCCTCACGATCCTACTCCCAATTCATGCTCTTGACGAGAGCGGGTCGGGAGTGCGCTCCTGACAAAAAAATGCTCCCTGGTTTTTCAGGAGTGTTTTCGATAGCGTTTAGTCATTTTTGCAAATTGTTTTTGCAGTAATATTCCAAATGCATTTTTTTTCAAAGAAACAAATAAGTTTTGAGTGGGGCAACCTAATGATCATGCCTATGGCCCTAGTATTGATATGTGATTCATGGTAATGTTAAATTCGTAAAGTAAAAGTAACATTCTCCTTAATCTTCATTTTCATCCTTTCACTTAAATTTTTAACATTACCATGAAATGACTTAGGATGTTTGAGAGTGGTTTCGACCTCATTGGATTTCATATGGAGAAAGTAGAATTTTAGTTTTCATTCAAAATCTAGCAGACTTATCAGTTTTTTAGGATTTCAGGATTGGGGGGATTACAATGTTCCAATGGATTTGGTCAAGTATTAGGGTATGGAACTTGTATTTAATCAAGAGCACCAATCCCTCTATGTACCTTTATGTTAGTGACGTTGGTCGTCGAACTCCTCTATCATGACCCTCCTAAAAATGTACGCATCACTCAAACAAAATCTTGACTTGACATGCTCTATGCGTTTTCTATCTTATGTTAATGCTTAGAGGGTGATATTAATGACAAAGATCCCTATACACATCCAGAGGTAATGACAAAGATCCCTATACACATCCAGAGGTAATGACAAAGATACCTCTGGATATTAATGCTTAGAGGGTGATATTAATGAAAAAGATCCTGATTTTTCAACAAGAATAAAAAATTAGATATTTCTCGTGGCGGCAAGAGGCCCAAGCATTAGCAATAGATAATAGATTTACTTGTCTTTTCTAGTTCTAGTAGTTTTTATAACTATTGACTCTTTCATATTTATTATGATATTTTTTGTAAACAATATATGACAACTTAAGTTTGAAGTTTGAAGTTGGTAATTATAACTCATTAGTAATGGATTATGAATATGATACTTTGTGAAAGTTGAAAGTTGTTTAATTTCATTTCATGTTAGATATTATTTGTTGTAATGGATACACTTAGCTTCCAAGTACAACTTTGGTGATCAATGATGATAAATGTTATATATTGAATTTTGAAAGCTTGAAACTTTAAGATTGATGAATCATGAGACTCAATATGTTGTATGTTACTAACTTGTGGACATGGTTGATGAAGATTATAACTTCTAGATGATTGCTGTTATATGGTTCAATCTATGTTTTTTTATGTTTTTTATATCTAATTCATCATTCTACATGCTTTTGTTGATATATATGCATCAAAATATAAAAAATAAAAAAATATATATATTATATAAAAATGCTCCTGGAATCCCTCCCAAACTAGGAGCTTCTAAAAATGTCGCTCCCGCTCTTGTTCCCTGTTTCCGCTCCCACTCTTGTTTCCCATTTCCGCTCCCGCTCCCAAGTAACCTGTAACTGAGCAATAAGAATTTTGGCTCTCCAAGAAATATTAGCCTCTATGTATGCTTTTTGTTGATGACTCTGACTGGGATTAAACACTTCAATATAGTACTTTTTCTTTCTCCTCAGCTCCTTATCCTAAGTACGCTTGTGGAACTTATCTATAACAAAAGCTTTTATCTCTTTACTGTTTATGGGACACGTGTTCAAGCAAATACCCCATTTACTAAACCATCTGTTATTTTGCTGCATCCAATTCTTTTTTCTTTTGCACAATATGTCATTAAAGACAACCTTAGGCCATCTTCCCTCTTCCATTTGCTCAATTTTTTTTAAATACTTTATGACCCGCACCATATCAATTGCTTCAATAAGAGAAACCCCTCTTTCACTTAGCAAGATGCATAAAGAACTGCACTTTTAATTTTGAATTTGTTTGTAAGGCTCCAAAATAATATTTTAATTTCCCAACTCCCTTTGATCAATTCACACCACAACCAAATAATGCATAACTGCATTGTGTGGGTGAGGAGGAGCCAAATGAAAGATATATATTTTTTTGAAGGAAGTTTTCTTTTCTTGACCCTCGGTCTTAGGCCAAATTTGTGGCCCGATCCATCTGATCAGGAACGATTGAGCGTGAGATGACAATACCATGGTGTTGTACAACGTTAGAGGCCAAACCTTACCGGGTCGTTGATCTTGCTAAGAAAATAATGCTATACCCACAGTTGAGAAGCCAATATATGGAACGAACGGCCCCAGCCAAACTCATGGCGCTTCTGAATGCGAGCCCGTTGGGGAGCGACGTTTTGTGTGTCCTCGCTTATGGCTTTTTGTTCATCGTCCAGTCATGAAATCTGTTGTTGTTTTTTCTAATTTATTGTCATTTTCCACCAACCGCACCGAGCCCACTCGAACATGAATGAATTAGTATCAATGTTGCATTAATCATTATCGGGATAATATTGGCGAGAGGAAAAAATCGTAGTTATCGGGAAATAATCGTTTGGTACAAAAATATTCATTTTTTTTCAATTTTTTTAATATCTAAACCATCTACAACATAAAATAAATACATTGACACTAAATATGATAAAAGAACTAATATATAAGATGTTTAATATCATTTCTAGTGCTAAAATCACACATAACATTGAATCATGTCCTGAATAGTAAGTCCTGACTCCTGAGTCCCAACTTAGCCTCAAAATATCAACAAAAATATAATAATGTATCTCATCATGTCATAATGTCATATACAATAAAATGAAGAAAATAACTAAAGTCTAATCCTATTGATTTCCTCTGCCCCTCTTGCGAGAAAATGCCATAGCTTTCCCTTTTCTTCTAGATGTAGATGCTGGTGCTCGTGCTGGTGGAGATGGCAGTGGAGTCTGATGTGCTCTAGAAGCTGAAGAACTAGAAGTAGGAGCTATAGGAGGTAGACCACGGCTTCTACTGGTGGCAGTGGTAGCCCGGGCAGGTGGTGTCACCTCCTCCTCCTGTTCCTCCTCCTCCTCCTCCTCCCGCTCCTACTCCTGCTCCTGCTCCTCTCCCTCCACTAGATCCTGAACTAACTAATCATCAGCAGACTCCATGAGAGGCCTCTCGGCCTCAACCCTCCATGCAGTAGTGGTGTCAATCCCATCCAATGAGATGGCATTCACATCAGGTGTCCTCTCAAGTTGCCTCACCCACAATCGAAGATTGTAGTAGACGTAGACCATGTCATTAAGTGGTTGGGACTCCAACCTGTACAAAGATCATGAAATAATAATAAATAATTATAAAAAAAATATTGTTTAATGAATTCGAAAATTTATTTGGAAATTTGCAATATTTTAAATGTTTAAGTGTTAACCTGTTGCGCTTCTTGTTGTGTATTTTTTCAAATACACTCCAGTTGCTCTCACATCCCGAGGAGCTACATGTTTGGTTGAGGATGCGAATGGCAAGCTTTTGCAGAAGGGGTACCCTGCCACCATACATTTTCCACCATGATCTACAACAAATTTACAAATAAAATTTTAAATAAACATGAGAAAAAAATGGAATTTGAAGAGACAATGAAATTTGAAACAAAGTTACAAACTAAAAAATACCTGGCATTTTAATCGTGCTATCAGTGACAGCCATCTCAAAGCCAAATGTGCCACCTGCTATCTTATATGTTTCAATTTGTTTAGAGATCTCTATACGTTGTTCTGGAGATCGCACCATCTTCTGGACACAGGATAGGAATCCATCCATGATCTCACAAAATCAAACCCACATGCGTAAGAAAATGCAGGGTTCAGGAAAAGCCCAGCAGTATGAATGAGACAATGGAGTGTGTTGTTCCATCATTCATCAATCACTCCCCATAGGAGGAGTTGTCTCTGAAACCCATCATCTCCCTTACCATCATAGTAGGCCCGAATGGTTTCTTTGGCCATGTCCATGGCCTCATACAAATAGCCCATTGCGGGCTTCTCACCATCAACCAACCGAAGAACCTTTACCAAAGGTTCAGTAACAGCGCACACCTTCTGCACTCCCACCCATAAGTCTTCCTGGTATGAAACTAGTCTGCATACGGCCTCTCCCTCTGGTTTGCGGCTCATTGGCAAAGCACACCACTCCTCTGAAAGAAACATTCTCTTTACATCCCACATAGAATTCAAGAGGGATTGAAGAGATATGAAACTAGTGGCAAACAGTGTAATGGCGGGGCACACCAACTCTTTGTTGTTGGTGAATTTTCTCATCAAGCTAAGCACAAATGTATGGTTATATATAAATTTTGTAATGCTTTTGGATGAATCAACAATATCTTTAACAAAGAATTTTCCTTATGTCCTTCAACATCAAATCAATACAGTGTGCAGCATAAGGTGTCCAAAATAAAGTAGGATGCCTGTCCATAAGCATCCTGCCAGCAGCAACATAATTTGCAGCATTGTCCGTTATGACTTGGACAACATTTTCTGCACCCACCTCCAAAATAAACACATCTAGCAAATCACATAAAGTTCTTGCATCT
>APFE031538489.1:436-22966 GCA_000404065.3 Pinus taeda | reverse complement strand
GGGTCTACCCCCCTTAGCCGCGGGAGACAGGCTTAAACGGAGGGATCGGGGATCAGAGTGACAGCCCCCGGTTTGAGCATTGTCGTGTCAATTTGCGTGACAACAGGCCTCAAAGCTACAAGTCGGCCTAAAGGTAGGGACAAACCTCTATATATAGTGGCTATCCACTCCCTCAGAAGACAACACATTCCTCTCTGAAATCTGCGAAGGTACAAGGCAAGAAAAAGTGTAACAAGAGGACAAGAAGAAGGTCTCCAAGGCAGCGAAGAAAGGAAGAATAAAAACCGAAGTGTTAAAGTGCTAGTTACAGCCACATGTGCAAGGAAAGGAGAACAGTACATGCGTTATGACAACAGTAAATTACAGTGCACCATATGTCATTGTTTAGGGTTCAAATTAGGTCTACAAGGCCTCTCTCTCAAGCATGGAAGAAGCGTATGCAAGCGAAGGGAGGATAAGTCTAACATAGTTCTGTGAGAAGAATCCCTCACACGTGCGAAGAATTAGGGCTGCATTGCTGCTGCCCTAAGTCTGCAATATTTGTCAAAAGAAAAGAAGGCTTGGTTGGAAGGCTATAAGGTCATCATCTTAAGTTAGAAAGGCTCCATCTCAAGCGAAGGAAGAAAAGTTCAAGATTCATCCTAGAGCATACAATCTAAGGTCTCTACAGTTGCCGGAAGAAGTGCTGAAGGGAGGAAGACAAAGTGCTGGAAGGAGGAGGACGAAGTGTTGCAAGAGGAAGTGATCTTGAAAGGACTTGACTTGTGCTTCGAGGATCTTCTAGTCAAGAGTCTAGGGTTAGGCATTGATCAATAGAAGCTTCAATAAGAGAAATTCACTAAAGGGTTTTCCTCTCAAGAGAAAAGAGGTTTTGGCCCTTGCAGAGAACCAACATTTTGTGTCCTTGTTCTTATGTTTTGGTCGCAGTTTGATGAAGTACACACACATGCACTAATAAGAAGAAGAAGAAGAATAAGCTAACAAGAAAAAGTAAAAATACTCCACAAATTGTTATCAAGTAATGAAGAATCACACTACACTTATTTGCCCTAAAATCTTCAACATGGCATCGGAGCTAAGGTGACACATCAAGGAAAGGGCATCTCAAGAACACTCATCAAGGAAGGACATCTACAAGGTTGAAGCATCAAGCCTAGAAGACTCAATCACTTCAAGGACAAGAAGGTCTACAATACATCATTCATCAAGCAAGTCTACAAGGCTAGAAGAAGAGCCTTACATAAAGGCACCTACAAAGAAGAGCAGATTGAAGCAGGACCTACATCAAGCTACAAGTCATCAAGCAAATCTCATCATCAAGTTAGTCCACTTGAAGAACATCAAGATCCTAGGAAGGCAAGCCATCAAGTCTTCAAGGAGGAAGCAAATTCATTACATCTCAAAATCTATCAAGTAAGTACATGTCCCCTTCTGAATATACCTCGATGTCTTTTTAGAAGGAAAGCAAAAAATTGGTAGGTACCAATAACTTTCTTGCATGGAAGAAGAGGACTGATCTACTTCTCAAGGAGAATGAACTCCTAGAACATGTCAAAGGGAATATCACTATCCCTGCTAAGTAACAAACTCAAGCCTAAGCTAAGTACTGTTAGCTTTGCTATATAATTCAACATTTGAGGGTCAAATACAGGCTTGAGCGGGTTGTTTATGCTTAAAAAGGATTTGCATCGGCCATCCTGCTCATTCTCCTTCACTCTGCCTACACTCTTATAAACCCCGCTACCTCCGTTCTACCTCTAGAACTCCATGTAAGCCCATGTTCCTTCGGCCCTCGAGTGCATAGATCAAACCGTCATGTGAGACCCTATCCATGAGACTCCGCGCTCCTATGATCCTCCCTCACCTTTAAATCGTGGCCGTTCATTCTCTCCGCCAATCTAGTTCTTTCCCTGTCACTTCAGTCAAAAGGCGGTGTGATCAAGTTCTCGTCGTCCGATCATCTCTGCCTCGATCGGACGACGTTCGCTTCTCCCACGCCCGCAAACCAACCGTTTGTTAACCCACGATCAAAGCGGTTTCTGTCACGTCCCCTCTGCCACGCGTCACACGCTGGATGGCATCGCTCGCCCGTGTACCTTTACCACTTTCTCCCCAACGGCGGTGTGATCAATACCGCTTACCACCCGTTCGCCCATCCCCGCTTGTTATCTCCCACGCATCTCTTCCCCCCGACGACTGTCGGATCTGTCTGCTCGAGATCCGACGGCTCACGTTTGTCTGTTCCCGCTTCTGCTTGATTTCCCCCGCCAAGAGATCTCTGTCGTTCATACACTTGATCCAATGACTGATATCTATTCTCTGCCCACTCATACATCCGCCATGAAGTCCATGCACCCTGGTCTTGCCGTGCACCCGAAGGACGACAGTGATCATCTACCACATACCCGGCGCATTTTATTTCCAACAACTGTATTCAAGGGATAGTATGGCCGAGAAAGAAAGGACAAGCCTCGAGCAGTTAAGTGCATTTATCAGTTATGGAATTTCTTCCATACTACACTCCCCCTGCCTGAGAAGAACAATAGAGTATCCAAGAAGATCAAATTCGTCCACTGAAGCAGGCAGATTGCACCAGAGACTCCATCAGACAATTAAAGTGGTTGGTGGTCCATTATGACCCCTCCACGCACAGAACAACAGAACATCTTTGTAATCAAACTCTATATATACCCAGAAAACAGATGTAATCATGGTTGATGGTTGTTGTTTTGATGTAAGGTTTAACTTCTAGAGACTGTAACTGCTTTGATACTTGCAGCGTTTCGTCTTCATTTTCAGCTAATGCAAGCTTCTTTTGCTGCTAATTGCTCACTTTTCACTTCTACTCTGTTCTAGGTTGTGCCTGTTATGCATTTTTCTTGAACTCTTGATGTTTAGCATTAGAGGAGCTGTCATCCTACCTTTGTGTTAAAATCTTGTTTGTATCAGTGAATGTGTTATTCAGGTTTCTGTTTACTTAGTGACAGAGAGTTGTCATCCTGTCTGTGCATTAGGAAACAGATTTGCAGACCTCTTTACTGGTTGCAGTCGGCCATCACATGGTCTTGTGCATCTGCTAGTGTGGTCAGTATTCTCCATATTCATCCAATCCTTAAACTGTGAGTAATTGGTGGTCTAAAGCCTTGTAGTCTGGGGGTGTTCACGCATGTCTGGAGTTAAGCAAAGTAGGAGTGGTTATCTGGCTTGAACAAGCATCATTCCTTCCATTCATCCATTTCCAACATCATGTTGAGTTTGTAATGTTCCCGAGCATCTCTGAGATACAACCTAGGAGAGTTTCTTGGGGTGACAACAAGTACAATAATGATGAGACAAGAGCTCAAAGGATTCTAATAGAATCCATCAAAAACTCTCTCATTCCTTATGTCTCCAAATTTGAGCCATCAAAAGAAATTTATGATAAGCCTACTAGAGTTGTTCTCGGTATCCACAACCGGAGAAGTAATATCTCTGAGCAATGAATTGTACAAGATGAAGATAACAAAGGAAGGAATAGCTCCTGACTTCATGAAAATCTCTGAAATGAGAGATCAACTTGAAGAACTTGGGGAAGTCATGTCTGATGGAGAAATGACAAGTGTAGTACTCAATGCTCTACTTGAGGATTGGGGCAACTTCACGTCAAGTATGTATGCCGAGGAGGAAGCAACCACTCTTAATGAAATGTGGTCTCTATGCAGGACAAAGGAAACTAGACTTAAAGCAAAGAAAGATGTGGGATCAAAGGAGCAAGCATTTGCTACCATGGCCAAGAGAAAGGGGAAATTTGTCAAATTTGGTCCACAAAGAACAGAGAACAAAGACATGTCCAAAATCCAATGTTTTGGATGCCAAGAATATGGACACTACAAAAGGAATTGTCCTAAGCTTAAGAAGGACAACAACAACAAAAGAAAGAGGGAAGAAGCTCACATGACTCAAGAGGTGAAAGAAGAAGAAAAGAAACAAAAGAGGAAGATCCTTCAGATCTCTAGTATGACTAGGTCAAACTATTTATTTCAACTTTTCTTTCAAAGTTTTGAGTAGGATAGGAGTATGTAGGAATAAAATAAAATTGCATGACTAGAAACATCTTCTAGAATCTAGAAGCATGATGTACATAGAGTTCTAGATATACTCATGAAGATGTAGCATTCATAATAAGTATAAAAATGCATGAGTCAAAATATCTTCTAGAATATAGGAGCATGGTAGATATATCTCAAGATATTCATATAGGAGCATACCTAGTATAGGACCTCATCCATGATAAAAGAAGATTGATTATGATTAAGAATCTTAGAAGACCTCCATCATCATAGGAAAATAAACATTTGCAAGGCTAGGGTCTTTAAGATCCTATGATGGAATCTTCAAAAGAAAGTTCATGAACCTAAGCAAATGTCTCATTGGGAATCCCATTCATGGGATTCGAGAAAAAGGATGATATGTAGGCAAGCTAAGATGAAGCAAGAATGGCCACACCAATGACAAACAAATGAAGCTAAGATGATTAGAGGAGAATGAAGATGAGGTATGTCTGCATCAAAGTTTAGTCATGTTATCATTTGTATATTATTGAGTCATGGGAATAGTTCTATAACATGATCAAGTATGAAAGAATCTCTTTCACCAAGAACATGCTCGAAGGCATGTACTACAATGCAATGAAGGTCAACAAAAGAATATGCTCACATAAGGAGTATAATATTGCTAACTACAAATCAAGAAGGAATGTTGACTAGTCTATGAAGCAAGCAAGGAAGAAATACTCTCACAAGAAGCATAAGTTGGTTGACAAATCTATCTAAGAAGAAGCAAATGAAGAAAGAGATCAAGCATGTGAAGAACACCATGATCACCGAGAATCACTATTTGATAAGATACTTTGAAGTTATCTCCTGAAAGAAGGCAAGACAACTTTGACAAAGGAAGGAAGGGCCCTTGACACCTATGAAGGCCTTGGAGATATGAAAGATGCAAATAACTGATTCTTCTCTACAAAGATGTCGTGATGATGAAGCCATCCAACAAAAGGAAAAGAAAAGTTTAAGCAATATCAGGATGAAGTCATGATGGGCTACTAGGTCGAAGCATGTAAACAAGCAAGTACAATGAAGCATCCATGAGAAGAGTATTCCGAAGCATGGACAAGATGACAAAGGAGTAGCCAGATGACAAGAAAACCTGATGAATGACAAGAAAACCACTTTCCATGAAGGAAGCAATGACATGATAAACCAGGAAGGAAAGTGACCAACAGATGGTGCCCTACCTAGAAGAAGCTCGAACAAAGACTTCTTGACATCAAAGAAAGGAAGGAGATCAAGCAGCTGAAGGACCCACGGAGAAGAAGTTGCTGATGAATGAAAGAGTCCCTAGTTAAGAGGGAGCTCTGACAAGTCCCTGATCAAGAGGGTGTTTTGGATCACCCTTGACTACAAAGGAGTGACAATTGTGTTTTCCATTTCATGGGTCATGCACTAAACCAGGACTAACAATCGTAAGTCTAGATGAAGGCCATGAATGGAAATATAGACGGAAGATACACACAACATTGTTGTCTTCACTTGGGAAGAAAGAATGGGAGGATTAGGTAATCGTCTGGCATTCGATACTCTTTGAGGATGTGTAGGGCATCCAAGACAAGAGTAGGCAAGAGGACCGATATTCTTTGAGGGCTGGGAACCCAAGATAAGAATAGTCCTAGAAGGTCATACTCAGTGAACACCTGGGTGGGTATGTACCTTGAGAGACAATGATGAATGTGTCTATAATTCATTGGTCTCGCTAGCATTGTAGCTCATGATCTCATGAACAGATGGAGTTGCTAGTCAAGGCCTTGCACTATGACAATGCTGATGGATAATGATGCTATAACAGATGGATTTCAAATCCGGTTCTCTTATGTGAATTCTTCAAGATTGAAACAATAGCCAAACACCTTGTAATGTTGTATGAATACCTCCCTAGTTAAGAGGGAATGTTGAAGGAAATGTAAGTAGGCTCGGTCTTCATAAATGTACTTTTGATATTTGTACTTATTCAAGGAAAGAAATATTATTTTTTATAATATATGTCAATGAGTTTCTTGCTCATTGAAGTAGGTCTAGCACATGTCAAAGTGCCATAGGTGAGTCAAAGAGTCAAAAGAATTAGGTTGAAGACCTTAAGGGTATGTTACATTATGTATATTCATGTATAAAAGTCAAAGAAGACACCTCCAAGCAAAGACACCATAAAAAGAAGCAATGGCACCATTAAAAGCACCTATTGTAGCAAGAAAATCAAGTTGGCCTTAGAGCTACAAGTCGTCCTAAAAGGAGGGAAAGGCCTCTATATATAGAGGCTATCCACTCCCTCAAAAGACAACGCATTCCTCTCTGAAATCTACGAAGGTACAAGGCAAGAAAAAGGGTAACAAGAGGACAAGAAGAAGGTCTCCAAGGCAGTGAAGAAAGGAAGAATAAAAATCGAAGTGTTAAAGGGCTAGTTACAACCACATGTGTGAGGAAAGGAGAGCAATCCTTGCGGTGATGACAACAATAATTACAGTTCACCATATCTCATTGTTTAGGGTTCAAACTAGGCCTACAAGGCCTCTCTCTCAAGCATGGAAGAAGAGTATGCAAGCGAAGGGAGGAAGATAAGTCTAACATAGTTTTGTGAGGAGAATCCCTCACACGTGCGAAGAATTAGGGTTGCATTGTTGCTGCCCTAAGTTTGCAATAAATGTCAAAAGAAAAGGAGGCTCGGTTGGAAGGCTATAAGGTCATCATCTTAAGTTAGAATGGCTCCATCTCAAGCGAAGGAAGAAAAGGTCAAGGTTCATCCTAGAGCATACAATCTAAGGTCTCTATAGTTGCCGGAAGAAATGTCGAAGGGAGGAAGACAAAGTGCTGGAAGGAGGAGGACGAAGTGTTGCAAGAGGAAGTGATCTTGAAAGGACTTGACTTGTGCTTCGACGATCTTCTAGTCAAGAGTCTAGGGTTTGGCATTGATCAATAGAAGCTTCAATAAGAGAAATTCACTAAAGGGTTTTCCTCTCAAGAGAAGAGAGGTTTTGACCCTTGCAAAGAGCCAACATTTTGTGTTCTTGTTCTTATGTTTTGGTAACAGTTTGATGAAGTACACACACATGCACTAATAATAATAAGAAGAAGAAGGGTAAGGTAACAAGAAAAAGTAAAAATACTCCACAAATTGTTATCAAGTAACGAAGAATCACACTACACTTATTTGCGTAGATTTTTCAACACGCAATACGCTTGATCACCTTGTATGACCTATGGAAGCGAGGTTGAATCTTGTTGGCCCCCTTCGGATTGAGCGTAGATTGCTTATATGGATGGAGGCATAAGAAGACCAAACCCCCAACCTCAAAGTGCCTCTCTACTTTGTGTCTTTCTGCATACATTTTCTGTTGGTTTTGAGCTGTTTGCTAATTGTCCTTGAAGGCTCTAAGGATCTCTTGACTCTCCTCTATCCAATCTTTGGCCTCTGGGGCCCGATTATCTCCAAAACCCATGTCAGCAAAAGATAAAACATCATAACGATAAAGTGCCCGGAGATGTGACATACCGATGGACATATGGTAGGTTCTGTTGTAATGATACTCCCCAAGACGAAGCCACTTCACCCATGCACACTGCTGCCTTGTGACATAGCTCCTCAAGTAGCGTTCCAACCACTTGTTCACTACCTCTGTCTAGCCATCGGTCTAAGGATGGTAGCTAGTGCTAGGCATCAGCTCGATCCCCACCAATTGAAAAAACTCTTGCCAAAAACCTCCCATGAATTCGCTATTCTTGTCATTGATGATGGTCTTGGGGAGACGATGCAATCTGAACACCTCCCGAAAAAATAACTCAGCCACTTGTGAAGTTGAATATTTGGCTGGAATACCGATGGAATGGGCAAATTTAGTCAGCTTGTCCACTACTACATGAATGCAATCACACCCCTGGATGACTAGAAGTCCTGTAGTGAAGTCCATAGAAATACTCTCCCACTTCCTCTCAGGAATAGGGAGTGGCTGAAGTAACCTAACTGGATGTATCTACTGACCTTTCTTGCTCTGACAGGTGTTGCACTTGTAAACATGCCTCAAGACGTCCTCCGTAAGCCCTCTCCAAGAAAAACGCTCCTTGATGGTCCTATATGTCTTGAGGAACCCCTGATGGCCTGTCATAGGTGAATCATGGGCTGCATGCATGATTTTCTCCCTCAACTGTGAACCCGTCACCAAGTATATAGTGTCCTTATCAATGTTTTAAAACTCAAACTCAGACTCAGACCCGACCGAGGGTCAACTCTAACTAGGTATTGAATCAGACTAATTGATGTTAGGATATTCCAACACATAGGAAATAGTTAAGTATAGCTTGGTCTAGTGTAGAGTTAGGTAAAGTGTGTTTCTTTACTATGTACTTTTGTAACTTACAATCCGATTGTCACAATATGTTCTAGACATGAAGTGATCCGACGGTTCATTCTCTCCTCAGTATTACCGACACTTGATCCGTGGCTTGACACCCGATTGGTCCATGAAGTCTATTTAAAGAGCATGGAGGGTCATTTGTAGGGTGATCGTTCATGAGAGAAGCTTTTTCTTTCTTTTATTAATAAATTGCCTAAAGTGGCTGCGTTGGCTCAGGCCGTGGAATGTTTCCCTCTTTGAGGGTTTTAACCACGTCAATAATATTGGTGTATTGATCTGTGATCTATTTGTGAGTGGTGTCCTTTGGTGTTCTATCTGAGGAACTTATCCTATAAATTCCTACACTTTTCATTCTGTAATCGCGTTGGTTCTAGGACTTTGGTTTTGATTTTGGGTAGCATTGGATGTGCTCTAGCTCCAAAATTTTGTGGAGGGGCTAGAATACATGAGATCTCCAAGAACCATAAATCGTTTGGCCAGAAATTCCACCCGGATGAGGAGTTATTAAAATAATTAATTTTTTTAATGGGTTCCTAACTCTATACTTAGGAAAATAAAAATATGAATGGGTATTAATAAAGATAAGGGTGAGAAGCTTCTAAGAGATGAAGATCAAGTTTGTTTTAATCTTAGCCATTGATTATAGACTTTGAGAAGACTTGAGGATCATTTGGAGATACACCAATGAATACTCAGTATCCCAAGGAAAATTGATTCTCAAAGATAAAGATAAGATAAGATAAGATAAGATAATTTTATTAGTGTCCAACAGATGACCATAATAGGTCAACGGGACTGTCGATTTACAAGTGATTACATTATGCAAGTCGGTGGACCAAACGGTCCCCTTTAACATTTCTTTTAAAAGCAGGAAATACATCTAAAGTGTGAATGAAGAAGCAAGAAGCATGCGACTTCGGAACAAAATGCTGTGATGAAGCAGTGAAGGAGAAGGAGAAGAATAAGAAGGGGGGAGTCCCCTATCTGGCCCCTACTCCTAACATCCGAGGCCGAGAGAAGAAAACTGAGAGAAGCTTGTCAAAGTCTGTTGTCTTGTGGGCATACTGGGTTGTCGTTGATGTCACCTGGAAGTTCTAAGGCGCCCCCTAGGGGTGGAACCGATCCTGGGGCACTGGTGCAGTCTGGTGGGCCGCCCCCCTCGGGATCACACTGATTTGGTCTATGTCTGTGGGTCGGTCTATGGTTCTTTTGGTGCCCCACGTTGAGGGTAGTTCTCTAAAGAAGTCCGTGATCTTTTGCGTGGTGTCCAATCTGGCAGGGGGTTGAAGGAAGCGGGCCCGAAATCTGAAGGCCTCCTGGAGATAAAGTGCTAGGCATCTCAGGTCAACATATCTGAGGAAGCTGGACAGGGTCCGAGAGGACCTGAAGAGACAATGGAAACGACCCCGGATCTCGTAGTACGCAGGGCACCCGAAGATGAAATGTGTCTCTGTCTCTATCTCCTGGAGGTTACAGAGCTAGCAGATCCTGGCTGCCCTATCAATGTGGTGGTCTGTCTCCACCCGGAGCCTGTGAGATCCAACTCGGAACTGCCCGAGGGGGATTCTAAGGGCATGCATCCAATGCTGGGACGTGTATTGGGGTCTGATGATGAGCCCATCCTTGATCTCTAGGCAATGCTCCGCGTAGAAGGCCATTTTAGGGCGCAATACATTGGGAGAGTTGCAGGGTGGAAGAAGAGGAAGGCATCACAACAATCAATGACTGAGGAGGAGGTGACGCAGGGATATTGAGAGACAACGTGAGGGAAGACACAATCCTCATGCAGGTTGACACAGAGGGATGCAGAACCACGTAGAGTGTTGCAGAAGTGATGCAGTATTGGGAGAAGGGTCTCTAGGGTGTCAGAAAGTTTCCAAGAAAGGGATGAACCTTGTCTCAAGTGTTTTCTCTTAGTAGTGTATCAGTTTCTCTGTAAAATTATTCCTTGTAAAGCGATTATTGTTGAAGATTAATAAAACCCTCATATGCTTCATCGATTTTCCCACATTGGGTTTTTCCGGGGACAATTGTCCAAAAACAACTGTGTTGATGTGATTGGTTCTTGTGCTTGTTATTTTCTCTATGTAATTATGTGATAACTATAGTAGAATCTATTTTAATGTTTGCTGAAGGGATTTCGTCAATAACTTATTGTGAGAAATAAGTAGGTGAAATAAATCAGTTACTGCAGTAGAATTTCGCGTGGGATATAGCGAGAATGCTAAGGCATATAGAGTCTATCTTCTAGGGAGTAGGAAGGTAGTAGTTTGGTGGGATGTAAAGTTCATGGAGGACAGAGCTTTTAGGAAATGCTGAGAATTGCCTTCTAAGGAGCAAGTCAAAAGATGATCTGTTGGTTCAACCACTTCGACCAACAAAAACTAGTACTAGTAATTCTCGTAAAGGCAAAGCTTCAGAACATGAGGAATCTTAGGAGGAAGGGATGATACATGTACCCACTACTAGTGGAAGAACGAGGCAGTTACTCCGACAGATTCTACGGAATGCAGAGGACTTCATTGGTGCACCTAGGAATGATAAAAGGGAGCAAAGACAGCCAGATAGATACAGGCCCTAGTAGCTCAAGTTGGGGAACCCTCTAGTTTTCAGGAGGTCGTTCAGTGTCAAGTATGGGTAGATGCTATGGTGGAGGAACACAGTTCTATAATGGTTAATGATGTCTGTGGCGTGGTACCTAGGCCTTAGGATAGGTCAATGGTAGGTTCGAGATGGATCTCCAAAGTCAAATACACTGCAGACAACAGTGTGGAGAAATACAAAGCCAGGTTTTTGTTGATTTGGGGTAGCATCAGATGTGCTCTAGCCATGAAAATTGGTGGAGAGGCTAAAGCATATGAAATCTCCAAGACCCAGAAATCGTTTGGGGAAATTCCACCCAGTTAGAGAGATATTAAAATAATTAGTATTTTTAATCGGTTCCTAAGTCTAAACTTAGTATTAACAGGTATTAATATAGAACTGGGTGAGAAGGTTTTAAATGACATGGATCAAGCCAAATCTAATCTTAGTTGTTGATTAGAGATTTAATCTCGACCGTTGAAGAACCAACAGAAAAAGTATAAGAGGAGGCTTGAGGGTCAGTTGGAGATACACCAAGATTGATCAGTGAATTCGATTTTCTAGTGCGGGGTTTGTTGAGAGAAATCGAACCAGTGATCAGAGTTACAGCAAGGGGCAGTGAGTGCATAGTAGAGAGGTAGAGATAGTGCCAAAGGACCAGAGCAGAGGCAGGGAAGGCTACGCAGAGCCAACAGGAGCCACGCAGAGGGCTAGAGGGATTGTGTAGAGGCTACCAAGGCCTGCGTGAGTGACGCAGAGGGCCAGAGAGCCTACGCAAGCATCAGAGGGCTGACGCATAGAGTTCCAGGCTGATGCAAAGGCCAGGAGGGCTGGCACAGAGCCTCAGAGAGGCGTTGGAGAGTTTTTTGTGGAGCAGACTTGCCGAATATCTGCTTCCGAAGAGAGGTATTATTGCCAGATTGATTTCTCTGTAGGGTGAGCCAGTTTGGCACCCAGTTGTACTCAAGAAAGTTTCTTAATAATAAAACCCTCAAAACTGCTGCACCAGTTCTCCCAAGTTGGGTTTTTTTGGGGATGATTGTCCAAAAATAACGGTGTCCCTTGTGTGTTTGTCTATTCTTTCAGTTGATGATCTGTAGATGGTTGAGACTGTACTTGTGTTTATTTTCAGTATTTATATGGTTAAATAACTTGTTAAGTAATTAAACAAGTAGGTGAAATAAACCAAATAATGCATGAAGAATTTCTAACGGGTTAGACTTAGAAATTTCAACATGGTATCAGAGGGTGGAAGATCACAAGAGAGATGAAGGCATCAACTGAAGGCAGAAAATTTGCAGTAGAAACAGCTGTCTCGAGGGATAGAAGCTATTCCTAAGCAGAAAGTAGCAAAGGAGGAGTGATGCAGTGGGCCTGCGTCATCAGTTCAAGCCAAAGAGAGGGCCAGGGCAGAAGCATTGAGAGGCAGAAGAGGTTCACAAATAGCCACATCATCCTGCTTAGCTAGGTAGGAGTGACGCAGTTGGCAAGAGGAGCAATTCAGCCTTGCTAGGATTGCACAGAGCTAAGTGGCTCAGTTTCTTCAGCTGCTAGGGTCTAGGAGCTGTGGGCAAATTGTGGATTGTGAATCTGGTGGGGTGTTGTTGCTGTCAAAGCAGAACAATACTTAACGGGACAGAACCAAGGTAGAGGGAGTCGCTACCTAGGCGGATTTCTAGCCAAGAAATCTAGATCAGTGTTGCAGGAGCAAAGGGGATCAGAGAGGAGCGATTCGACTGTTGGCAGAAGGATTTCCAGGAGAGAAATTAAGACTCAGAGGAAGTCTAGGAGAGGATTTCCAAGAGGGAAATCGAGACTCAGAGGGAGTTTAGAAAGAGAACTTCCAGGAGGGAAGTAGAGACTTAGAGGGAGTCAAAGAGAAGAGAGGAGATGGCAATGAACAGACTAAGGGATCAGGACAGGTTGGATGGGGCCAAGATCCTGTCTGTTCTGGATAGATATCGCATCAAGGCCTTCGCCTTAAGAACCGTGGCTATCCCAGTCGACCCAATTGATAACGAAAGGTATGAGGATGCAATGGCCAAGGCAAAGTGGATAATCCTTGATGGGGTCAAGGATCATGTAGTTTAGCATATTGCCAAGAAGAGTACGACAAAGGAGATGTGGGATACCTTGATGACATTTTATCAAGGCACTTTCATGTAGAGGAGGATGCTATTGGAGAATCAACTACGGTTGTATCGGATGTAGAAGGGGGAGCAAATAGATCTATTCCTCAACAACTTGCGGGGGATTCAAGACTAACTTACTTCCATAGGGGCCACGCCAGATCAGGAGTTCATGGTGAGGACCGCCCTAAACGCAGTGTCTGAGGAGTGGGAGGCATTCGTCCAAAGCATAGAACTATGTAATGCCTCCATAGAACTATGTAATGTTGAGTTTGTTGGGTCTTTAACTAGAGTGATGGACCAGTTGTTGTTTGTCTCTATTGGTAAAGGAGGTGGTGTTGATGGTTGCAAGAACGTGCCTCCAGAGCTCAAGGAGACACTTCAACAAAATTATGACAAAATGAAAGGTGCCAAGCAGGTGAAAGAAAACAAAAGACAGCATGTTCAAGTAGAAATTGCAATGAATTATAGCTCCTTTTCCTCACTTTCATCAAGCATGGTTGGCATTGGAAGTTCATCTCAGCCAAAAAGCAATAAATCAAGCGGGATAGCAACATTAAATTCACTTTGGAAGCCTGCACAAAAGCAAGATGTTGATGATGCTATAGCTGATATGTTCTTTGAATTTGCCATTCCTTTTAATGTTGCAAGAAGTCCCTATTTCATCAATGCATGTAAGATGATAGCAAATTTTGGTAAAGGATATGCCCCTCCTAATTCCAAGACTATAAGGACCATTCTTTTGAAGAGGTCAAAAAAAAGGGTGAAAAATAAATTGCAAAAGATCAAAGAATCTTGGAGGGAAACATGGTGCACAATTCTATCAGATGGCTGGTCAGATATAAATCATAGACCTCTAATTAATGTGTTAGTTTATTGCCCTAAAGGGGTACTTTTTTTGAAGGTAGTTGATGCATCAAGGCACAAGAAAACCTCTGAATACATTTTCAAGATTTTAGAGGAAGTTATTCTTGAAGTTGGAGAAGCAAATGTGGTCCAAGTTGTAACTGATAGTGCTTCAAATTGTGTGGGAGCAGGAAATATGATCATGGAAAAATACAAAAATATACTGGACACCTTCTGCTGCTCATTGCCTTGACTTATTGTTGCATTACTTGGCAAAATTCCCATGGATTAATGAGACAGTTCGGAAGGGGAAACAAATTTCTTACTTCATATTCAACCATCAACTCACTTTGAGTTTGTATAGGAGTAAAGCATCTAGACAGTTGTTAAGGCCTTGTGACACCAAATTTGCTACATATTACATCACTCTCAAAAGGTTGGTTGAAGAAAAATCAAGCATAAGAGGTGTTTTTTGCCACAATGATTGGGAAAACTCTCCCCTTTCAAAGGAAGCTAAAGGAAAGGAATTGGAACAGGTGATTTTAGGGAATGCTTTTTGGGACAATGCTCTAAAGGTCTTAAAAGCATGTGAACCAATTGTTGATAGTTGATAGTGATACTCCTTCTATGGGTTTTGTTTATGAGGGTATGGATCGTGCCAAAGAAGCCATTGTAAAATATTTTAATAATAAGGAAAATGAGTACATTGAAATATGGGAGGTGATCGATGAAATATGGAAGATGTTACATAACCCTTTGCATGCAACAACTTGTTATTTGGATCCTAGACTGTTTGGGATAGAAAGAAAAAATGATGCAGAAGTCATGAATGGCCTTTATGAAGCAATTGAATGGTTGACTCCTGATTTAGAAGAATCTAGGAAAATTAGAGAGCAGCTTTGGGCATACAAGTGTGAAGAGGGAATATTTGCAAGAACTACTACTGTACAGGATAGGCCCAATGTTCCTCCACGGAGATGGTGGCAGTTTTATGGATCAAAGACCCCTGAATTGCAACGTTTTGCAATTCATGTTTTGAGCCAGGGATCAAGTGCTTTTGCTTGTGAAAGGAACTGGAGCAAGTTTAACCATATTCAATCCAAGAAAAGAAACAAATTATTGTCTACAAGGTTGGAAGACTTTGTTTATGTTCGCAGTAATTTGAAGTTGGCCTTGAGTAGTGTGGCCAAAGATGCATCTAGTTCCTCTCAACCATGGTTTGAGACCATGCCAGAAGAAGATGATATTAGCATTGATGATGACTCACTAGATGAGTCAAATGATGAGTTTGATGATCACCATTCTAGTGGCTTTACTAGGCCATGTGCTTCTGATGATTTAGAGCTTTTTTGATGTTGTAAGTAGGCCATAAGGATAGATCATCCATGTTTTTGAATTTTGTAGAACAATTTTATGGATTATAACTACTTGACATTATGGACTTCCTTTTTAAAATTTTGAACTTTGAAGATGTTCTCCATGATTTTGCAATATAATTCTATTGTAATGTGTATGTTTAAATTTTGATTATGTTTTAATTATATGATTTTTTAGAGAACACAAGTATTTGACATTATAGTCATTCTTTTAAATTTTGGAAATTGGAAATTATGCATCCCTTTTTATATTTGCAAATTGCAAACTACTATGGTGTATGTTTACATTTGAAAAATGTCATTAATAATTAGATGCTATAATTAAGTTATTTATGTATGCTTACCAGTCAGAATTCTTACTCATATAGCTTTATTGGTTGATTTCAATTTTTTTATTATTTTATGTCATATATATGTATATATATGTTGAAAAATATGTATAGTCGAACCTAATGTCGAACATCATACGAACCTCATCGGAAAATTCGAATTCGAATTGAACCTAATTGTTGCCGAACTTGAATTCGAACCCGAACTGTGTGACATAGGATGAGATGCTCCTAGGTTCATGATCATGCAGCCATGAGTTATGACCACCAAAAGATCCCATGAACAATAATGTAAGGACATCTTGGTGAACGACCTTCTCTCTTGAAGCATGTGTATTAAATCTTTCTATGCGGTCAATTGCGGAGAGTGGATCACCATTAAACATGGGCACCCCACGTACCATCCTTCCCGCGACATGATTATGATGCCCAGGGATGCTAGCAATGTCCAAAACAAGAAATTTATCAAAGAAAGACAACCTAATTGAGATATACATGAAAAATATGTAGGAGTCGCCAAGGTGAATTTAAAGATGCCTAGAAAAATGCTTGCTTCACCCTATAAGCATCAACCTTAAAGTTCAATGAAGAACTAGGGCTTCGTTCTTCCAATGGAGTCATCAATAATGTTATGTCAATTGCCGTATGGGAACAAAACACATGTTTTGTGTCCCCAACAATGGTGCCAAAATGTTACCACTCAAATTAGCAGGGGACCTAAAAGGGGCTCCTAAAGGGACAACTGCTAGGTCTAAGGCAATGATGGAGACTTAGCCCACTGTTACGTCAGCTAAGACTCCCTACTCTTTACAGACTTTCACCGATGGGAGCAGACCCGATATATAGAAAGTCACTTGTGAAGGATGAATCAACAAATGGATGTGAAGTGACCTTAGTGACCCTTTTCCTAGAAGGAGGTTAAGAATGGAGCTTGCTTGCTCTTCAAGCAAGGTACAAAGCTTTCTAGGAGAAGGAGGTGAATATTTAAGGGTTAGGTTTAAGGAATATGCCTTGTAAAGGAGTTTCCTAATCCCTAAAATCCTTTTGAACTTGACTTCCCAAGTGGTTCTTAAAGAATTAACTTTTCAAAGGTATGGGACCACACGAGACCAAGTGGACCCAACCTAGTTTAAGGGGAGGGAGTTTAGCAACCAATGACGATCTTAACCCGGATAAGGAAGGAGAAAGGATCAAAAAGAGAGTTTTCACTTAGAGGTGTCAAATTGATCGTATGAAGTACTAGCCTAGGGAACGCCAAGGAAAAGTTTGATCTCAGAGATAGGGCTTGGGATATCTTACAATCCCACCATTAGAATTTCTTCAAATATGGAGGAGACCTTGAGGACACACCAATGCAGTAGAGGCTAGGAGATCAAACTTTTTCTATGGCTACTTTGTCAGGAAAGTGATGCCCTAGGTGGCCTAGCTTGGCTAGACCTAGAATTAAGAGGGGAAGGTGAAGAAAAATGGTTCTTTGACTGACCACCTATTAGTAGACCCATGCCTAATTGCCTGGGGAGAATGGAGTCTAGGAGAGTGATGAAAAGGACTTCGTTTGTTAGTCAAGGAGGCCTCAAGGAATCCTTCGCTTTGCCTTTAGGGAAAGAAGAAGTGACCTTAATGCTTTATACTTCGCTTTGCAAAAAGAGGTGGCTTATCAAGATAAATTCAATTGTAGAATTATCCCTAGGAGATTTCATTCAACATTACATGGCCCATACATTGAGAGATGCTATATAGAAATAATAATTCCACAATTTCGCAATTATGCAATGCAACAATTAGCCCTAGTATAGCGAAAATCCCATTCCAATGTATATGACAAAGTAAAACAAGAATAACATTAAATGTGTGTACTTACATGTAAAAGAACATATCCAACCATCAACATATTTGCTAATAAAGAAGCTCTAAGATAAGAAAGTCCAATCCAAACATCAAAATTTGTCCATGCTCCAATTCATCAGCCAAGAAAGAAGTGTGGAATTCTCAAGAGAGAGAATGATCCAATCCAAGTGATGATACAAAATGAATTCATGTCTCTCTTATTTATACACTCATTAGGAGTTCGAATTACCTAATTTGAGTCTACATTAGCCCATCAACTAAAATAATGTGCAAATAACTATCTATTGGTGACAAGCCCACCAAACTAGCTCATAAACAAAATAAAAAGCCTCCCAAGAGGTCGAATAATCCATAACACATGTCGTTGGGCTCTCTAAGAGGCCTGGTGAAGTCCATAAGTGCCAAAATGATGAATTGGACTTCCAAAAGTAATGGACAAGGGGTTGGCTCCGTGTTCTCCACATAATAAACATGTGGTGCTCCCAATGGTTGTGAGGGCACAAAAGTGACGTCATGGGTCTCCAAGTGAGTCGAAGATGCTCGTAGTCCATTTGCAAGGGCTCGAATGATGGTGTAAGTGATGTCACATCAACATACAAGTCTGGGTCATCTCTTAAATGCATAGTTCAATTGTGGGGTTGGTTGGGCAAAGGTGAACCAGGTACATCTTCCTCGTCCAATAGGTGAATCTTGAGCAATCTATGAACATCTCTGGGGATCTATGGAGTGTTTTCTACTACTGTGGAGGCCCATGGCTCTTAACACACACCCTACATGTGCAAATGTAGCACTCTGAAGGGTTAGGAGCTTGTATAGGGAGACCAAACAAAAGATGGAGACAACATGCAATCCTGCATAAGATCCAATGTGTCCCCTAGCCTTCTAGTACAACAAGTCATCAAGGAAATTGAGAAAAAAAGCTTACAAACCATGGACAACAGGTGGGGACTTCATAATGGCTTGCCCTTCCATAATGGGCTTTGGCATGTGCTAATGTCTCCAAGCTCCAAATGGGGTTAACCAAATATCCCATTAGGTGGTTTATACTTCTAAAGGGGATAATATGTCCAAGGTACATCCTTTAAAAAGTGGTGGCATGTGACAAAAGATAAATGGAGTAGGGAATGAAAAGTGGTAGCCCTGGGCTGCATGTTGGGTTTCAAGGGTTGCTGGTAAAAGGGAAGCCCACAATTTGGGTATATAATGTATAGGAGGGAGCAATCGTGGTACATGAGGTGCCACAACCTTGCTTTTTCCACCCTTCTTTATATGCCTTTTGCCTATTATGATTTTTCTTTAATTAACTGCTTGAGGCTCAAGTGGTAAGAGCATGATGTGTGAGATATAGCAGTGGATACCCCCTTTAAGTTAGGGCAGTTCATTGCCCACTGGGGTTGGGACAATCATGGGTTCCTAAATGATAAAGGAAGCTCATCTAGGGCCTGTAGGAACCAAGGTGATGGCCATAAGGATTGGGTAGAGCTCATGTATTGGCTTTTGCCCACGTGCTAGATGTGTTTGTCCCGACCATATAATGCATTTTGTGTTACATTTCCTGTTGAATGTGGCCAATTATGCTTTTACTTTTCTTTTTAGCTGCATCAACCTTCGAGGCATCATTCCAAGCCTGACCCAGGGTGTGGGCAAGGGGAAGGGGAAAGCTAACCCTATGTGGACCCAGTGGAGGAATATGGACCAATGCGGGAGAAATGATGAATGTGGTTACAATGAGTGGAAGGAGAGTAATATATATGGATGAGGGAGTGGGACCACGCAACCAAAATCGGGGTTTGCCATGTAATACCATCCCTAAAGCCCAAGGGCTAGTAAAAGAGATCCCATGGGACTAGGGTACAAGGTTAACATCCAAAAGAGGTCTAGGGGACAGGAGCACAAACTTGGCCCATTTTCCGCCGAATCCCCCCATTAATCCATGCCCAGAAGTGTCCATTATAAGCAAATGATAATACTCAATTACCAAATGACAGGGCATGCCTTTAGGTTCGCGAGGCCCACCTTCAAACATACGACGATGGCAGATGGGTGATGGACCACATGGTTGGCTTCGGTGACGATGACACAACGAGCTAGTTGGTGGCTGCAAGGAGCGGTCGGTTGAGGACCATCTTGGAGAATTTTTTTCTCCTAGGGATATCACTCACAAAATGAACCTACAACGTAGTTTAGATGAACCTACAACGCAGTTCAGATGAGGAGATATTCTAGTCCATGCAGGTCAAACTTGACTTGTGCAGTTGTAGTTTTAGTTTCAACAGCTTCCTTCAAACTAGGGCAGTCGATATCTTGCAAACCGTTTGTCAGATTGACTTGATTCCACCCCCAAAAGTTGCGGCTTTAAAAGGAGGTTTAGATGAACCTACAACACAGTTCAAATGAGGAGATCTTCTAGTCCACGCAGGTCAAACTTTACTTCTGCAGTTGCAGCTTCTGTTTCAGCAGCTTCCGGCTTCACATGTGTGAGGGAGAGACCATTTTATGTGCAGTAGAGAAGAGACTCTTTTCTACGCAGTAGAGAGAGAGAGATTGGAGTAGAAAGAGGATTGCATTCTGTCATGCCAAATAAACAATTTTCTATTTGCTATGTTCAGCCCTTTTTCGTTGGCAAGAAACCCAACCTCTTCACTGTTGTAGCAGCTCCCACACACTGATGCTTTGTATGACTCGGCCTTCCTAATGGAAGAAATATATATCTAGAAAAATATGCTGAGCGCTTGAGAACGCAGACTTGACTTTCACACTCATTGAAGTTTCTGTTCAATGCTTTAAACACTGTGTATATAATGCAAACTATTCCACCACTTAAAGTGAACCATAGGTATCACAACATAGGTCACAGGTCACAATTTTTTTTTTTTCTTTTATTTTATATGAAGGGAGCTCAGCAACAACTAGATATTAAATAATGAAATCCGGTAAACATAATTGATGTACTTCTGTAAAAGTCTAATCATCTTCTACAGCAACAATGAGTAGCTCTTGCAATACCCCACATAAGAAATGACTCCATAATTGTTGTTCACAATGATGAGAAAATCTTAAGCCACGAGAGTGCTGGCAGTGGCAGATTCATATTTCCACACAGGGTCTATATTAGCTAAAATGCATCTTCAAAGATAGAAAGAAACTACAACTCACTGGACAGCAAATATTAGTAGTAAAGAAATAGCGAGGCGCGCCTTTTTATTATCTGAACAATGGCATCAGCAAGCTCTGTGCTTTTCTATCTCTTCTTTCTTTGTCCGTTGTCAATTGGTGCCCAGGAAATGAAATTTGCTCAACCCCAGATGGTTGATCTGCAGAAGGAAGGTGCGGCGTGGTCGGTGCATGACCTGCGATTGGATTCGTATATGGTGAGAGAAGACTTGTTGGTGGCGGAAGTGAGGAACAACTTCAAACATTGCATGGCTTATAACATACTCGTGGATTGCTCGCAAGTGAAAACTCCCCTGGGGAAGACATGTGCCCAGCCACCAAGATATGGTATTGATTCTTCCGAAACAAACCCTGGAGGAATGGTGTTTGGCATTGGCGGAAGCTGGAAAAGAACGCCGCCTGGTTTTTTTTCTGAAGAACTCCACCAGCTCTCTGGTTTCTCCGCTCGTGGAGAAGAGAACCTCGTCAGAATTCAGGAACCCTCTGTCCTTCACTATGTCTTCTTCGCCAAAACATGAGTTCCTGATGTCGAACCAACTAGAACGAAATACGTCTGGTTTTCAATTCCTCCTTAGCAAGCGACCAAGTTTCTCTCTCAGGTCCTCAGAGCATGTTAAGTTCAAATTCTCAGAAGAATATCGATGCCATTATAGAGGAGTAACGGTAAGGTCTCAAGCTGAAGCTGCACCAACATCTCATGATAAAAAAGGGGATGAGAGAACCATCAATCAGTATTTCATATAGGCGACTATAAAGTCAGGCACCTTTTTGATGGGTACGCTACTTTAGTTCGTCTTCATTTCGAGAATGGGAGGTTGGTTGCGGGGCATGCACAGTTAGAATCCGAAGCTTACCAGGCAGCTAAGAAGCATAACAAGATTTGCTACAGGGAATTTTCAGAGGTTCCACAGCAGTCCAACTTCTTCAAATACATCGGAGAACTCGCCAGTTTGTTTTCTGGTGCTTCCTTGACTGACAATGCAAATACAGGAGTGGTCAGTCTTGGAGATGGACGGGTTGTATGCCTGACAGAGACAAGAAAGGGGTCTATCCAGATTGATCCCAACACTTTCGAAACTATTGGCAAGTTTGATTATTCTGATACCGAGTTCCGATAAATCTCTGCGAATCTCCGCAAGGGTTCGGGGCAAACATCCCAGAGGTCCCGTATTGTGAACCACGAATTTCGAGCCCCTTGCTGGTACAAATACTTCAGCTGAGATATCAAATTATTAATAATCTGGGGAATGATCCCGCTATTTATTTGGCTCTCTGTCAGATTCGCAAGAAAGGCATGCGTAATATCGTTCTGGACGATGTCTAGGGTGTACAGGGCCTTGTCGAATGCATCAAGCTGTGGGAGGTTGGCGGTCTTACTGGAGTATATGTGGCAGAAAGTTTTCACAAGAGGGCGTTCAATGCAAATACAAATTCAAACGCACAGCATTTGCAATGAAGGCATTCGACTGTTATGGAAAGCGTTAACTGTACATGGTCTGACTGTTCAGTACCCTGTCAGGACAGCCAATAACGCAGGTGAGAATAATCATGAATTGTCAGGCAGCGTTTTTCAGTTATGGCAGAGACAGTGCAGGTAATGAAGGCTAGGTCAGCGCTATTCAAGGCAACTTAGACCAGTTGCTCAGGGAAAACAGGCCACACATTGTGGCTCTGATACCATGTTAAACAGACATGGTCAGGGAGAACAAATAGGAAAACAATAGGAAAGATAAATCATTCAGTACAATTTTTATTCACAAAAGATGTACATTTATAGTACAATATGGTGACCGTTGGGATTCACA